>OMKR01103566.1:0-12216 GCA_900302355.1 Cyttopsis rosea | reverse complement strand
GGTTGCCTCCTGCACAAAGGGAGAACCACAGAGGACACTGCGCTGTCTCCTATTACGTGAACAGGTCCACCTTTGCCTTCTCGAACAGCCTCCACAACTGGAGCACTATGTCCGAGTGGAGGCGCCATTCCGCCTCGTGGGGGCCTCTCAGCGACATGAGGTCTGCCCCCACATTCAGAAGGCCTGGGAGGTGGCTCACAGACATCAAGCGCATCCGCAAAAACGCCCACCGCCACAGCCTCTCGGCTGCGTGATGGAGCGTCAACCGCAAGGTTGATGTAAGTCACCGTAGCTCGGTTGTCTGACCTGATCTGCACATCCTGACCCCGTATCATGGGTTCGAAGTGCTTCAGGATCAAGAACACCATTTCCAATTCCAGGAGGTTGATGTGCCATGTGCACGGAGGCCACACGCCCGCCCCAGCCCATCAGGGAGGCGTCCATGAAGACCTGCGCGTAATGGGTCCCTCCAGTAGTGCAGGTCCCTGGCGAGGGACCACGGCACGATTAGCACCTGCCGTCGGTGCTGCACCGGGTCTAGCCGAAGTCCCCCGAAACATCACTGGATACTGTGCATGTGGAGGAGGCCTAACGGCACCACTGCGTGGACTGCTGCCATCAGCCTGGGCACCCTCATGACGGTCAGTGCCGTCACAGTATGTCCTGTCTGAACACGCTCTTCGTGGTTCAGACAACCGGGCCCTCATCTGCATGGTGTCCAGCTGCAGACCTAGGTAGGTCACCTGCTGGCTGGGTAAGGGGGTGATCTTCTTCCAGTTTATCACGAACCCCAAACATGTGAGGTGTGTGATCACGAGTCTGGTGTGATGGCCTGGCCCTCTCTGCTCTGCTCTGTGGAGGGGGCCAGGATCAGGAGGACGTCGAGGTACATCAGTATTCTGACCCCCTGACGATGCAGCTGCATCAGCACTGTCTCGACGCAGCGGGAGAAGATGCGCGGAGCAAGCTTGTAACAAGCTTGTAGCCGAATGGTACCCTGGTGTACTTGTAGGCTACCCCTTGGAAGGTGAAACAGAGAAGTTTCCTGTGTTTTGGCGCTATGGGGACATGGAAGTAAGTGTTCTTCAGGTCGATACTCGTGCAGAAATCGCTCTCGTGGATCGCCCGCAGCAGCACCATGGTCACGGTGAGCATGTGGAACGGACGGGTCGCTTTGTGTCGGTTGAGTACACGTAGGTCCAGGATCAGACAGACACCTCCATTCCGCTTCGGGACCAGGAAGTAATTTGAATAAAATTCCCTGTTCCGAAGCTCCATGGGTACTATCGCCACAGCTCCCTTGCTGAGGAGAACTGCTATCTCTGAGTTCAGAGCCGTAGCCTTCTCCGGTGACATCATCCTCATCCACGCCACGCCCTGGAAGGTGGTGGGATACGACAGAAATGTAGTGCATACCCTCCATGCAGTGTTCTGTTCAGCCATTGGGGCAGAGTGCCGAGGAGGCACCACCTAGTGTAATGCTCACATAGGGGGCAGGAGGCCAGCTGAGAGATGCCAGTCAGACACCTCTCCAGACTCCTCCCTCTTCCTGAGGCGCTCCATGGTGGTAGCCAGGGCATCGCCAAAGAGTCCCATCTCGGAGATAGGGGCGTTCAACAGCGCCGTCTTCTTAGCCTCCCGCATGGCGGTCATGTTCAGCTATAGATGTCTATGGCTGCCAACTGACGCCATGGAATGGCCCTCATCCGCATCTTCGGAGGAGTGGGAAACAGCTCCAAAGTCCCCGCAGTGGTCTGGTCCAGGGCAAGCGAAGAAGGCGTTCCGACGAATCTGCTCTGCGGCTGAGATGGAGCGGCAGTCACACATGCAGGTGTCTCAGAGAGGCTGGCAGCGCCGTGCTCCACTCCAAGGCAAACAAAACATTTGCCGTGAGTGTCGCCCGCTACCTCCAGCACCGAGCAAAGACAAATGACAGATGCCATTCTTTCAAGACGCCAAAGTCCACTCAATGATCGATCGATCGATCTTGAAATTGAGTAAACTTGAAAACTAGAAGATATGTGTTTTTAACGTAATTTTTCTTTTACAATTTGATTTGTTCGAGCGATGCAGGCGACGCACACACTTACTGATCCGAAAGAGACTTCAAATGACGAACAGTTTGATGTTGTAGTAGTCTGGCTGTCAGAAATCTTTTTCCTTCACATATGAAACTTTTGAACGTGAAAGTAATAACTCGTGGCATAGTCGCGGCCGCCATGATGATCTGATTCTGATCTGAACCAGCAAGAGGGACATGACAATGCCTTTCCTAGTGTGCGCCACTTGCATACATACCGGGTACTTGTAATGTGAACATTTTTATATTTTATATCGTTTTTTATATAATATTTAAACTGAAAACATAAAATGAACACAAACAAAGTCAAGTCACAAGTCATCAAAACACTGACTCGAGTCGACTCAAGTCCAAGTTACAATGACTCAAGTCCACATCTCTGCATGCTTCATATGGAAAGATCTGTTATAATCTATCAGGGAAGCTACAAAACGTGTGCGATTAATGATGGTGACAATGACGATAAAGCTTGTGATCATAACTGTTGTGGATATCATTGCAATCTAGAGATGATGGTCATTATAATGACATAGTGTTATAATTATTTCATATATTAATTGCACAATAAAAAAAGATCTGTGTTAATGTTTGTTTATATGTGTGATTAATTGTTGCTGCCTTTTAGTGCCTGCCTTCATTTTTCCTTTTCCTTCCTTTCCTTTCAATTGTCTTCAGTTTGTAAAATTCCATAAATTCAAAAAGATCCAATCTGTTAATATTATGTAATGTATAATTATGTATAATAATGTAATAATGACCTACAATTCATCGCCATCATTTAATTATGGGAAGATTTACAAAAACTGCCCTACAACCGAGTTGGAAATGTCGGAACTTCCAACCAGCATTTGAACGCATCACACTTTGTGAATCGGAGGACTGCACTCCATCAGATAAGTTTGAAAGATTTGTAGACAAATGCAACCTCATCCACATGACTCAAAGGGATTTGTGAACACAGATTCAACATGTAAATAAATGCAAAAGAACTGACATATGTTTTTGTGTTGACATAATTGTGCATGGGAAGCACAAATATACTATATGATATTTGTGTTATAACAATCTATAACTTTATAGAAAATAAAAGTTGGAAATAGATATATGTATGAAATTATTGAATGTCGAAAAAGAGATTTAACATTTTGTTTTAAGGTTTAAACATTGGACTGCATTCAAGCAAAGTGGGAGAGGGAAGTTTCTCACTTGTAAAGCATTAAGCATTTATAACTGATGGGAACCATAGTTTAATATGGCCTTAATAGCAAATAGAAATAGAAATAGCAAAACTATCATTTAAGAAAAATCTGACTCAATATAAAAGTCTATAACAGCTTTTGTAAGGGCAGTTTATTAACCATTGTGAACCATTGCACATTTGTGAAGTTAGTGGCTAAATAGGCAGTAGTTTCCTGTGATTGTAGTTGAGGCATGTCTTCTGTAACACAGGAAGTGAAATCTGCGCCCGTTAAGAAAAACACTTACAGACTTTTTTTTTTTACAAGTTGGTATTTGGTGCATGGAATATGTACAAAACTACATTGAAAATATGTTATAAATTGGACATAACCTCTTGTCTGAGAACACTCCATAAAAGTAATTCAGAAATACTGAACTACTCCTAAATTAACTAGTTAACTACATATGTAGTTAACTATATATGTATGTATATATGTATATACAATGAATATTAAAGTTACCATCTACATATAAGACAATACACTAAGTATCAACCAATGGATTGGATAGCAGACCAGCGAATATCCCCAACCCAAAAAATCATCTCATCAAAAATCATATGGATTTTTTATTTTGTTTATCCATACATGCATTAGACCTCTCTAATGGAATAAATACATTGTAAATAATGTTAGGTTTTACATTCAATTGAAGACCTTTAATTGAATGTAAAATCGAGCATTATTTCATCCACAAGTCCAGACTTGGGGTCGGAGACCTCTGGGGAAAAAGTAAAAACAAAGGAAAGGCCATTGTTTTCTGTTTCCTCCCGAACGGAACTTGCCGCTGGTCAGATAAAAACCCATAGGCTTCCATCCACAGTTTGTGTGCATAACAGGATAAAGCAGCTTGATTGTTCCTTTGAATGCACACTTACTTGTATGTTGGTAACGAAAGGGCAGAGGACTTGTCGCATTTATGAAGATTTCAGTCCATTTCTTCAATTTTGGCAACGATGCGGCTGTTTTTTCTTGCACAGTTCATCAGTATGTGCGGTTTGACAAGGGGAACTAATGAGGACATTCTGTGTACTTCAAACACATGTTTTACCTTGAATATGGACACGGTGAACTTTGAGAGCGCCCGTCTGACCTGCATTGACAAGGGTGGTTACATGGTGACCATTAAGGACAAGCCAGAGGAGGCCATGTTCGAATCAGTTCTTTCTCAGGTCGTCGGAAGACGTCAGGAGAATGTTCTCAAGTTTTGGATAGGGTTGAAACTGCACAAAGGGGACTGTGTTTTGCCTGAGAGGACTCTCAGGGGTTTTAGATGGGTGACATTGAATGAAGAAACTCCTTATTCCAACTGGGGGGAAGAGCCCGTCACTACATGTACAGAGGAACGATGTGTCAAGATCAGCTACAAGTTATCAGGTCAGAATCTGATGAAGTGGGTCTCTGGGGGCTGCAGGGGCTCTGCGTTTTACGCATGCAAGTTTTATTTCAAGGGTATGTGTAAACCTCTGGTTCTGGCTGGACCTGGGTACATAAACTACACTGCCCCATTCTCGGCAAAACCACTTCAAACCGACATGAAGTCATTGCCACTTGGGACCTTTGCTGATATATTCTGTGAAGATCATGACACTGAGTACTCTGTTTGCAGATCTACTGGAGACTCCTACAGGTGGACTAATCCGGGTCCTTTCTGTAAACCGACTTCAGGAAAACTAAATTGTGCCTTTAATAACGGCGGCTGTGAACATTTATGCCTTGAGGTCGGGGACGACACGCATTGTTCATGCATGGAAGGCTATGAGCTCAGCCAGGATCAATTCTCATGCAGTTTAAAAGACCATTGCGAAAACTACGCATGTGAACACCGGTGCGAACTGGTGTCGTCAGGTTATTCATGCGTCTGTCCGCAGGGTTTTAAACTCAGTGACAACCAACAGAACTGCACTCATATCGACCAATGCGGGGCTGACGCCTGTGGGGATAATATTTGCATCAACACACATGGTAGCTACACGTGTGTGTGTAGGGATGGATACAAGATGGTGGACGCAAAGTGCCGCGACGTGGACGAGTGCGCGGAGTCCAGATGCACCCAGAGCTGCCTGAACTCTCTGGGCTCCTTCTCTTGTCACTGCGACGCCGGATTTACCTTATCGACGGACGGCCACTCGTGCATAGACACGGACGAATGTGTCATGGGTCAGTGCGAGTACAAATGCGCAAATGCTTTGGGTAGTTTCCTTTGCGCTTGTCCGAATAACTTCCACCTGAATAGTGACGGGTTGACGTGCGCACCCGACCCGACGGATGTGCAAACAACTGCGCCATTAAACAGGTCCGATATTGTGGACATAACCGCCGAAGGACAAAACGCTATCACTGATGAACTCCGGAACGAGTCTGCACACACTTTTTCGCCTGCGTTGGATTTGGGGAGCGTTGTGCAGGATGCGCACTTTAATCTCACCACGGGGAAATATGCCGGCAAAGCGCTCAACATGAGGGTGTTGATCTGTGTGATTGGTGCGATCGTTCCTCTGGTCCTTCTATTATCAGTTACTGTGGTTATTGTCATATTCCGATGCGGTGGTTCTAAAAGAAAAGCCGAGAAAAAGACCCCCGTCCAGGGCTATTGCTGGGAGTCTCCGGTTCTGGAACCGCATCTCGAGAAATTATACCAGTCTGTGATTACGGATGATCTATGACCCGATAGCGAAAACAGGTAGTACTAAGCAAATTGATCCTACGTTTTTTCCCCTGTTATTTATGTCATGAATTGAACATCGCCGCCTTTTCTTTCATACACAGACGAACGAACGCTGGTAACACACTCTTTAATGTAATGTAATGTCTGCTTTATGTTGTAATAAACATTTGTAGTGTAAAGATCTTTTCAATTTGTTTATTGGAACGTACAGCTAAATAAACACTATTTGACCAATTGCGCCCCCTGTTGAGTAGCATATTCCTGCAATAGAGGAGGCTGCAGTTTCAGGACCGCAGTCCTAGGAACGCATAACTGGGACTGCATTTCTCTGACCCTAGTTTTTTGTGACAGCCAAGGTTAACTAAGGACCGCATTTCAAGGAGACATGGACAAGATGGACGACACACTAAACCTAACCCTAACCATCTCTTATAACTTAACCATCTCTAACCTTATACTTAAACTTAACCATCTCTAAGCTTATACCTAAACTTAACCATCTCTGACCTTATCTAAACTTAACCATCTCTCACCTCATACCTAAAAGTTATGTAAGATGAGGCTGAAGTTGGCTCCTTATTCACAGCTCCTTATTCAAATTTTCCATCCCACCTTGAAAATGCGAACAAGGAACTAGCTCCTTATTCACGGAACTAACCTCAGTTTTCAGTTTAAGCAGTTGTAGATTTTATAGATTTTATATATATGTATAAATGTGTATCAGGGTATAAGGCTAAATTCACTTTGGGGTGACAGTACTAGTGTCTATAAATACATATCAGGTGTTATTTGAGTGACCCAAGTTGATTTAACCATTTAAATCACTCCCTTAACGTGTACTGTTAACTATAGTAATTAGCATAAATAGAACATTTGCTCTCCATTTTGAAATGGAAATTCAACTCTTGGGCCAAGCTAAATTCACCTTTAAGTGACAGTACTATTGTTAGTTATAAATTTATATATATATACTGTATATATATATACTACCGTAGAATTGGCTACCATAGAATTTCCCTTTGGAGAGAAAATGGTTTATCTTTGCCAATTAGTATGGTTACCTATACACATTAAGGGAGCCATTTAACATATGGGATGTCGGGTGCATTGAAGATAAGTGGGGTTTTCTGAGACATTTTCAGAAAAAAGTGCTTGTCATCCAATCGTTATAATTGTCAAATTTACACAAATCTCCAATTTTCAAAGTTCTTGACTACTACCTCACAGCATTATGTTTTCTAAAGTGATTTTCAAGGTCATGAGTCTTTAGGTGGTCTTCTGGGGGGATTTCTGACCATTTTTCCCCATTCTCAAGTGGTCAAAAATGGCTAGAAAGTGTACCAAAGCTGTGTAATTATCAATGCACAACTTGGTGCAGCAACTAATCACACATAATTGAACATGGGAATGGCCATCATTAGGCATGAGGATAATGTTTAAAGCCCCTTTACAGTCAAAATATTAATAATTTTATTAGGCGCAATTACAACTATAATGTTTATTACATAACAAACAGAGCAGTTTTTTATTCTCATGAAAGGTAAGCAGCATGTGGGACCATGAAATGTTTTGAGTGTGGGGACGTACGGCGTTCATGTATGAAGTCTGGGTGCCCGCACAGGTAGCGTGCTGAGCAGGCCGGCTCTCCACATATCAGGCCCGGTCGGCGGGGAGCGGAGACGCTCCTCCGGTTCAGAGGCCGGCTTGGGTCGGTGCTGGAGTGGTTCGGAGCCCGGCTGGGAGCGTGGGGGTTCCTTCACCTCCGTGCACACCTGGGGACGGGGGCTCTGTTCCCGCTCTGTCGGCGGGAGGGGTACCGAGTCCTTCTGGGGGAAGCAGGGAGAGACACTGTTGACTGATAGTGGTGCTATGGCTGAAGGCTTGCTGGCTGAAGGTAGCAGGTTTTCTCATCCATGTCAACATTATGACCATGTCAATCATTATCAATTAATTAATTCAGAAAAACAGTCTTTTCCTCAAGTGAATGCATTACGCTTCCGTAGAAAATAGTATTTGGGTGGTATAAACCTTTAAAGGTCCCATATTGTACTCCTTTTCAACAAATTAATATACCGAAGGTCTCTGAGATTCCCAAAACCTTTGAAATTTTGCTGAAAATACCACTCAGATTATGAATTTTAGCCAATTTAGAATGCCTCTATACCCCTCCTGTTTTCGACGGGCTGTTTCTGTGTGTGCATCTTTAAATGGAAATGAGCTGCTGCTCCCCACACCCCATTCCGGCCATGGCTGGTTGACACCATAGTTATGGTGAGCGTTTACCTACCCCCCATGAAAACAAGCAATATGGGAAACGCAGGAGCACATGTTTGATCCAGTATATGATCCAGAACAAGGAAAGGTTCCTGCAGAAGTTTATATGCAGCTAGACATTTCTGAATGGGTAGTGAACAATGTTTTTCAACTTTTTTTCCCACATAGCCCATGGACTTTGATCGTGTGCAGCGGCCCGGCCCCAGGGGGTAGGGCCTCCAAACTCGGGGCGAGTTGTGGCCGGGTCCTCCCTGGGATCCGTGCAGTTTGGGGCTGGTCGGCCCGGCACACACGTACAGGTTTTTGCCAACTGTAGCTGGTAGCGCAACGTTGCCATCAAAAATAAACTTTTTGCTCTTCTGCCCTCTGACGCTGGGGGCAGATGTAGCGATTTGTCTGTGAAGCCAACAACAGAGCAGTTCCCGTGCTTAGTTCTTAGCGTCGACATAATGCTAGCGGGTCTGGCACCTGTGAGAAAGAAATGGCACACCTTCGCAAAGGCAGTTCTCCAGCTGTGGGTGGTGATGCGTAGGAGGGGGAGGCAAATCTGAACACCTTGTTTTCTGACAAAGGCAGCCCACGAAAAAAAACTGATGGGGTTGTCTTATTTCACAGTGTGCGTGTTAGAAGACCCAAATGTCTCTGAGCATTGAAAAAGTGAGTTTTTCATAAACTGTCCCCTTTTAAACTATAAGTACTTGTAGTATTTGGGTGGAATAAACCTTTAAAACTAAAATTTGCTAGGTTCCGCTGTCGAAAAACTAGGGATTCCTAGAAATGCAGTCCTAGAACTGCGGTCCTGAAACTGCAGCAGGAACATACTATTGCCCCCTGTGTAGCCTTGGGTACACATGCACACAAACTGTGTGTAGTGGTTGGTACCACCGCAACCCTGATGCTACCGGTTCTGTCTGAACAAGCCAACCCTTCTCCAGGGATTGAGGGGTCAGTGGAGCAGCAGCCAATCAATAACAGGGGAGTTCACTTGGCTCAATGATTACATGCTCATAGTTAATAATAAATACAAGCATAATTTAAACTTTTAAGATGCCTTTTTTACTTTCTGTAATTCTTTTTTCTATTTTTTAATACACTTTGAGCAGGGTGCTATACAAATAAATGTTGAATATTATAATTATTATCTATTATAACGTTATACAATGTGTTTTCACCTTATCATGGGTGTGTTCTTAGTGATAAATGTACCTTAATTTATTTAACGCCGTAATTTATAAACGAAATGGCAAAATGACTAAATCTACAGGGTGTGTTTTTGATTTTTGATTTGTATTTAATATTATTTTAATAAGCTTTATTAACAATTATGCCCAGTGTACATTGTACAAAATATACATTGTATCCCAATAAAAAGGTGCAAAGCAAAATACAGTCATTAAACATGTAGACACAAATATTATATAAATCTTATATTATATAAGATTCAGACAAAAGTTTTAAACAAAGTGCAAATATCACAAGTCATTAATGCTTTCTTATTAATATTAGGTATTGTTTTGAGTCATTTAGATTTACAAATATGGAATTTGGCTAAAATAATAAAATATATATAATGTAATTTTCTTAAAGTTTTTCCTAGAGCTTATTGTTTAGTATCTTCAATACCAAACAACACCTTTTCTAAACAGAGAGAAAAATCTGGGTCAACTTTATCTGAAATAATTCTACACGACTTTCCAACATGTTTTTCGTGTATGGACATTGCCAGAATCAATGAAGCAGTGTTTCAAGGGTTACTGTTGCAAAAGCAGCAATTCACATTGATGTCTTTCTTACAAGTAAGCTGTTGACAGCTACGGCGTGTTATTTTTTATGACCTTTTTTTTTTTTCCAATTTATTGAGAAACGTCAATTACAAAACAACAAATCAGGTATTACAAATATAGAACAGTCGAACAGAGAAAAATATATTTTTATTTAATATGTGTCTTTTATTAATTCTGTGTAGCGGGAAAATAATAATAGCTTCTTTTTTTTAAGATTTGCTGACTTTATGAAACATTTGATTTCTAAAAGAAAGGGAAGCGAGTAGGGAGTGGATTTACAACATAATTTGCTTTTGTATCTATCTACGGGGAGTAGACGCGGACGCCTATTGACGTCAACGCGGAAACGGTGACGTCATTATCCTTTTCTTCCAATCGAAAGGTAGGCGTAAGGCTACAGCGCCGTGTCATTGGCTTAAAGTTTGCCTCGTGCTGCTCGTGGTATAATTTTTTTTTAGGTAGAACAGAAAGACGAGTCAGCGCCTGCCATCCACTCAGTGAAGTAGGGAAACCCTCCGTATTCCAGGAAAATGTCGGTTGACAGTGTTTTTCGGACGCGTTCTCTCGGTGTCGCTGCCGAGGGTCTTCCGGACCAGTACGCCGACGGCAAGGCTGCTAAAGTCTGGCAGCTGTACATCGGAGACACGCAGAGCCGAACGCAGGAATATAAGACCTGGGTGCTGTCGTTGCTGAAAGAGCAGGGCGTGCGGACGGTACTGGACGTAGCCTGCGGAACAGGGTAAATAACGAAGGCTCGAACGGCTGACTCGGCAGAACCCCAAATTCCACATCCACGAAACGCGGCGTCCGAGATCACAGATGGATGGATGGATAAGTGGATGCAGGATAGAGTTTTGATATCATGCTCTTTGCTAGATTTAGAGAGACCCGCGTCCGTGGGACAAACTAAAACTAGGCCTATTCTTTCGGCTATGCTGAATAATGGAGCCAACACACACACACACGCACACGCACACGCACACGCACACACACACACACACTAGTAGTAGTAGTATTTTTTAAATAATGGAGCCAGCACACTTCTTTTATTTAAATAATAATTATTATTATTTTTAGTAGTAATTTTAATTTTGAAGCCAGCACCCTTTTATATAATTTGTTATTATTATTATTATTGGTAGTAGTAGTATTTTTTAATAATGAAGCCAGCACACTTTTTACTTTATTTTCGATGCAGACACATTAATCTGCTCGGTTTCTGGTGCGACCAGTGTCACAATGCACGTTGAAAAACAAAATGTGTTTCAATTATTGCTGTTGTATTAAAGATACTCCCCACACTTTTACTTGCCCATGACTGCTGATGCAATGTCCAATGGTAACAGCAGCTGTATATGTATACAAAAACATACAGGTATATTTATTTAAAAGAATATTCAAATGACAATGATAAATCTCCAAATGCCAGTATGATCACCAGTTTTTTTTATGAGGGAAGCATTGGATACATATTACCAGAATGTAAATGTATTATTACTTTTATTATTATAATTTACTATACTACTTACTGTTTTATGTATGAGGCCAGGGTTGTTATAATAGTACTGAAGGAAAAATCCAAATAATTTAAGAATGACGACAAATTTTATGTTTTATTTTTTTGTCTTTTGTAGAGTTGATTCCATAATGCTGGTTGAGGAAGGGTTTAAGATGGTGAGTGTGGATGCCAGTGATAAAATGCTCAAGTATGCGCTGAAATCCAGGTGGGAGAGGAGAAAAGAGCCGGCCTTTGACCAATGGGGTACGGAATTCCTTTGGCATTTTCTTGCCGAAACCTGAAGATCAAATGTCACTTCCCATCACTGATATCTCGTTTTGAGTGTGGAGTGTGGGGATGCACAAGTTATCTCTGCGTTTGACTGTTTTCTCTTAAGTGATTGAAGAGGCCAACTGGCTGACTTTACCAGAGGACGTGCCAAAACCAGAGACCGGTTTTGATGCCGTCATCTGCCTCGGCAACTCATTCGCCCATTTACCAGACTTCAAAGGTACAAGAGTGATGCAATTTAACCTGTGCTGTTTTTTGGTCATTATTGTGGTTGTTAATTTATAACTTCCTTATAAAATGGTACTTTTTAAGAAATGTGCGTTTCATTCAGTATAATAGACTAGTTGAAGCTGGTGGATATGTGTGTCACCGTGCGGCGTGGG
>OMKR01103561.1:0-11438 GCA_900302355.1 Cyttopsis rosea | reverse complement strand
CTCTGTTTACCCGTCTCTCGTTTGCCCTCCTCTCTCTGTCATTTTTAATCACTGGGTTTAATCAAGGTTGTTGGGTGGAGAAGCGTGGGGGGGGCGGCGTAGCGGAGTATCTTTATACGCTTCTGGCGGAGTCGGAGGAGAGCAGGTGATGGCTTTGCTGGAGTGCACTCGTTTACACCCCTCCCTTTCTCCGGCTGAGCGGCGTGAAGAGGTGGGAGAGACGAGGGGCCTCCTCCTCTTGCTGCTCAGGGCTGCACCTGCCAGCGGGCGCAGAGTGTCACCGCTGAACTGTGACCTCGACACCTCCCAAACCATCACTTATTAGCCATACTCCTTTAATATACACATTATACGTCGGCAGAGGCCCGATGACGTTTTCTTCTGTTACCGGGGCGTGTGAGGTGATGAATTTAGAATTTCTGGGGTCCGGTTATTATTTGGCTGGTGCTGCTGTGGCTCTGCTGGCGGCTTGGTGTGTCTGTGGACGGTGTACAAACGGAGTATTATTCAAAGTCCCGATTCTTTCCCCATCTCGTGTTCATTGTGGAAGATCTCAATTCGAGACGTCACATGAGCCGAGCGGCTGTCATCGCGCTGCTGGCAGTTTCTTATGTCAATGAGCTGTGTACAAATGGTGATTATTCAAAGTGCCGAGGTCCATTTCGGTTTTGTCAAGAATTAGACGAGTGTGAACGCTGGCGATGGCGGACCCCCGGCCCAGAGCGGCTGAAAGCCAGTGTGTTAGTTTCTATGGTAATGGAGAAATAGTAGCGACTCCCAGCAGCCTCCCGCCGCGTGTCGCCTCCTCAATGGAGCGCATCTGCAGAAAACTGGGAGACCCTGTGAAATGGGCAGTGACCCGGCACCAACGCCAAACTTTATCAATTCAGAAACACACACACACACACATATGGGTAAATGACAAAGGCTTTTAAAGAGGAGTTAAAAAAATATTGAGGTACATGCATTTATAATTATTTATTTTGTAAAACAATTTGTATATTGTTTATTCACGTATGTCTAATAAGTTGAAAGACTTGTGAAAGACATAATTTGTTAATTTGTTAAAAATGTCAGGCGGTACAACCGTAAATAAAGCCTTTTTACTGTCTAAAACACAGTGGCAGCGCCTGACAATTTTTGTCTTTTAAGCCACAAAACTCCCAAAATGAGCTCCTTCTAAAAAGGTTTCAAATTGAGCATACTTTATAGAGATTTTTATATTTTACATGTATGCATATCTAGTTTATTTTAATGACAATTGATTCAGACACACAAAGAGTGTCAAGTCATCGCACCAATATATATATATATATATATATATATATATATATATATATATATATATATGTGTGTGTGTGTGTGTGTGTGTATACAGTATATAGACGGATATGAGCATTGGTTACAATATTCACATTATAACTGTGATACAAAAGCTTTGACAAAGCCATACTGTACAAAGCTGTTACTGAGGTCAAAATGTGAAATACAGCAAAATGGTGACGATCAAACAAAAGCTGATTTTGAAAAACAAATAAAAACACAACACATACGCTAGAAAGTTGAAAAAATATAAAGAATATGTTAATAAAGTCATACAGGGGGATGTTTTATCACATTTTTTGATGCGTCGCCATGGCAGTGGTGCTCTATTTAAAGCAGCTTTACATTTGGAGGAAAAAAAACTTTTGGGGCTATTGACAAGCGTATTATATGACTATTGTAGATGTAAATATGTAAATATATCAAATATATTTTGTCTGCGAAGAGTTGTAGATGAAAATATTTGAGACATCAGAATGTCAGAATGGATCTCATATATCATCATCATTTATTCAAAACACAGAGGGCTGACCAGTGAGACAACCACGGAGGTTAAACAGTCAGAGCAGTTTAATGCCTGTTCCTTACACATCTAGACAGCGCAAGACTCTCAAAACCGCTAAGTTCAAAATCCGGCCCCCGTTGCCTCTCTCTACTCTCTGACCTCCCTGCTCCCCGAGCCCCCTCCTGGTTCCCCATGGGGCCCAAATTGATTCAAATAAGCGAATACACAAATACCATATGACTGAACATGTTTACCTCTGAGTCAAATACAGAGCCACTTGGCAGCTAAAAAAAAATATATAATATTAATAATTCTCCTGGCCTCTTTACTTTTGTGATGGGTGGAATAGTGGCTCTATGGCGTAGAAAGTGATGTTATTGTTAAAATATTTACCCTTCTCTTCACGGCATTTTACCCCCAGAAACCCCCCAGTGAGACATCGGAGAGTTAAAGATGGAGGCTGGGAAAATAGCAACAATGAAGGAGAAGGAGTGGAAAATCCGGGTTCAGAAAGTAAAATTACACTCCGGGATTTTGAGCCAACCGTGTGGATTTGCCTAATTAGCCTCAGCCCAGGGCTCCAACTAATGGCTCAGTGCAGGGCTGGAGCAAAGACACAGCAGGATCTTTACTTTCTGGACCTGGAATTTATAAATAAAAGGGAGGGACGCATGTGTGAGTGAAAATAGGAGGAAGGAATAGAAAGCTACCTAAGATTAGTAAATATTTTAAAGGCAACGTTGCTGTATGTTTCTGCAGCAGGAACAAACAAGCGCAGAATATCGAGAAAGCAGCTTGAGTTCTTCCACCTCTGTGGGTTTGCAGGCTTCATGAATGAGAACCACAAACAGAAAGGAACACAAAGGAGGCCGTGTGAAGGAAGGCACTATCACTGACATGACTCTTTGAACAACGTGTCAATGCAGATGCTGGAGTGACTGCATTCTCCGGCATTTGTGTACAAACCCTGTGAAAGGGCCTCGCTGACCTGCCCATCTCCCTTCAGCAGGGTTCAAATGGCAAGAGGCGTTTATTGTGTCTGGGGGAGTTCATTAAATTCATTGGTTTGACCTGTTATTTCTAGGCCAAAAAGTCTGCTGATTTGGGAAAAAAAAAAAAAAGTGAGTCCCTACATACGTGGTAGCCCGCTGACCTCCAAACCCTTTTGAGGAACATTTCAAGGTTTTTTTTTGTTTTTTTTTTATGTGAATGGGGGCCAAAGGGGTTAGTTTGAAGACGTATCTATACCATAGCTAATGGATTCACATCAAAAGGGAATTTGAAATCATCAAACAATATTTAGTCCCTCCAGGGATTTTGTGGCGTTAAAGTTAGAGAGATATTTATAGATGAATTAGAGATTTTCTTTTTTTGAAGTGTTGGTGCAGAAGGGGGTCAAGAAATATTAGATTGTATGAGATGGCCTTTCCCAGTCATGATCTAAAATAGTCTCAGATTTGCCCCTAGTCTGGGTTTAAAAAAAAATCTAAATTCAGCAACGTCTCAGAAAGGCATTTTTAAATTCTGGATTAATTGAAGTAGGATTCTTTTAGTCCTGATCTAGATTAAACCGCGTCTGCGTAACCGCCCCAATATTGTTCACCAACTTTTGGTCCTGTGCTATCTGCTAAATATTAAGAACTGCGTTGCTCGAAAAACTCAAACACCAGTGCATTTCCACTCGAGTTTTTCTCTTTTTTTCTTCTTCTTTTTTAAAATTGAGGCTCAATACATTTCACAAGGAGGCGATTTGTAGACGAAGCGGTTCTGGCTAATAAATCCCTAAATGGCTTTTAGACGGTCAGTCACATCCTCACACATGCTCTAGATGTTTTGGGCAGTTTGACAGTTTTTCTTGTTTCTTTTTGTTATCTTTAAGGTTTATATTTACTATCTATCATTCTATCTATCTATCTTTCTTGCGTCACTCAAAGTAACTTTACACAATTCCTATGTCAGCCATAATTGATGCGATCCCTATCAAACACCAGTCGAACGCTGACAATTACCCTCTTTTGTTGTCGAGAGAAATGTTTGATCAAAACGAACAGGTTACTTCACCGTCTCAGTGCTAACCACAGGGATGGGGAAGCGAGATGAAATGATTTAAATTCGTCCATTGAATGATTATTTTGACTATTTTATCGTTAGCTTCTTGTGGAGGAAGAAAATTGGGCGAACAGGCATCAGCACACAGTTTTTGAATATGATAACTCATTTTGTGGATCTGAGGATTTCAGTGGTGTTTTAGCTGGTGCCTTTCTCAGCATTTAGACTTTTCAAATCTAAGTATCACATAAAAACACATGTGTTTGCCCAATGGTCATATAGTTATATCCAGCTGGGTTCTGTGTTTTGGATTACCATGTACGCTGCATGGGGAAAAACTTAAATCAAAGCCGACATACGTTCGGCACATGTTCTATTTAGAGAACATTCTGCTCAATGCACAGTAAAGATGCAATTTTGACAAAAACTGTCCTTTTTAACTACTCACTGTCACATAGAAGTCCACAATCCAATATCTTTGCTCTAACGTTTGGCAGACAGTTATGAAGAGCATTCTTATTTGATGGGTTATGGATGGTTATCTTACAGTCTTTACTCCTCAGTCCTTGGTTTCAAAGTCTTTTGCTTGATCAGTGTGTTTAGATATGTTTTGATGATATCGCAATATGACATCGTCCTCAACACTTTAGTGTTGCCGCTTGATTCTCCTATTAATTAGATAATTATAATGATCACTAGTCTGCTCGGTGGTAAACGCTGCATTAGCATCATCTTCACCATAACCGGGTTCTTCTGTAATGGAAGGTGGAAGATAACAAACCTACTGTATATTACATTTCTTTAAAAAAAAAAAGCAATTTTTTGGTTCCATATAGAGAAACTAAAATTACATTTTGTTTTGGTTTCCACAGTATGTATTTCCACTAGTTTTTACTTATTTGCTTTTTCTAGTTCAAAGCTAAACTCAAGAGCCAGCAAGTAGACCACAGGTAAACATGTATGTGTATGTGATGTGTCATTTATTCAGAATTCTTATTTCCATAATAATTCATGTCAAGACCCAAGTGTCCGCATTTTTAAAATTAACTTTATTTTGCAAAGTCCTCCAGTCTGTGCTGTTGTTTACTGGCTGGTGGAAACCATTCAAGGGCCTGGTTGGATAAGTTATAGGTGATGAACTCACTTGTCATTTCACTATTTCAGTAGTTATGTCAAATAATCGTCATCTATACCTTCACACATCAGTCAAACAAACAAACAAACAAACAAAAAAAAAAAAAACACAAGTGAGATCCATGGCATTAATTTAGTTATACATTTTGGGGCCCTTTGCATCCCAACTTCTCCCCACCTAACAGTGCCCCTGTCCTCCCAACACTCGATATCAAAAGCATTGCGGGTGAATTATAATGACGTCTGCCTGGTTTGTGCAAAGTGCAGCTCCTCACGAAGCCTTGATCTGTTGATTTATATATTTAAAATACACTTGTTCGTGGCTAAATGAATTACATCATTCTCTGAGCCTATTTGAGTGCTGTAATTCTCTTGACTAAATCTCTCTATCTTTTCTGTGGTTTCATCTTTCTTTCTAACAATGATGTCAGAACTCTAGGACTGTTTGGACTGATTGGTTAATGTAGAGCTTATTTTAAGTAAAAGTATATTGGGCTGGAATTTCCAAACATTCTACTGACAAAGATCATAGACAGACAGGTACAGCCTCATCACAATATATCCATTATGGGGATAGACAAAGCAAATGTGATTTGCAATGTAATGTCATGTAAATAGCCCACCGTACAATTATTAGCAGCATATGCCTTATTTTAATAGTTAACACAAAATGTTGTGTTATGCTTATTCCTAAGAAGAATAAAGAATAAAGAATAAAGCAGAATAAAGCAGAATAAAATTATATTAACTTTTTATTCATTTTATCCTGCCTTTCCCCAGGCTGTTACTGTGGCCTCCCTAGCGTCCTCTTGTGGCCTTCCAGAGTGTTGCAGACCCTACTTTGAAATCCCCTGACAGAGAACATACTGTATATTTTAGAACACAGAACAAACTGTAAGAGCTGTACAAAGTACTGTTGCCAGGAGACACAACTTAACTTAAATCATCATCATGTCCTCAATGACAGCAAGTATCCCCACTGTATTTCTACAAATTTCCAAAATATTATTTCTACAGATATAACAAATCAAATCCAAAGACAAAATAACAGCACTTTAAAAAAAATTGGGAGTAAATAAATGTTGTACGTATTTGCTGGATTTTTATGTTCTTGAATCAGTCCAGGAAGATATAGTTGTAGTTAATCTCTTCTCTCTTAAAGGTCCGGTGTGTAGAATTTAGTGGCATTTAGCGTAACAGACTTGGCAGAAATGGAGTATAATATTCATAAGTATGTATTAATTAGTGCATAATCCCATGAAAATAAGAATCGTTGAGTTTTTGTTACCTTAGAATGAGCCGTTTATATCCACATGGGGAATGGGTCGCCTTCAATGGAGGCCGCCATGTTGCACCGCCATGCGCCAGATAGTGACATCATCAACACGCTCACTCCACTCGCTCGCTGTGAATTCTCTGGACAATCACCTGCTCTGTTCACACATACCGCTCAACCGGACATTACCCGGACTTTGTACTAGGGTGCTGGCTGGATAAAGTCTGTTTAATGTCCGGTCCAAATAATTTGGATGTTGTGTTCACACATACATCATAATGCATAATGTCCGGATAATTTCAGGCTATGTATTAGTGTATAATCCCATGAAAATAAGAATCGTGTTTTCATTGCCTTAGAATGAGCCGTTTATATCTACATGGGAGCGGGTCGCCTCCACGGAGTGCACCATGTTGCACCGCCATGTTGCACAGCCATGTTTCTACAGTAGCCCAGAACGGACAAACCAAACACCGGCTCTAGAGAGGGACTTTCGTGAGTTTCGCCACCGTAAATTCTCCTACACGCTTGGAAGGGTTGGGTGATTTATTCAGTTGGTTTCAATCAGCAACCTCACCGCTAGATGCTGCTAAATCTCACACACTGCACCTTTAATGGTGCGACTGTGTATTTATTTGAGCACATCGTCCTGAAACAATTATTGAAATGAGTTCTTCATCCACGTGTTCACATGAAGAAACCTGTACTGTATTTATGTCCACCGGTTGCCTATAACTGACACCGCATCTCAGTCTTTGTCAGTCTCTCCCTCTCCGCTTCACACTTAAGGATTCATTAGTCCCGACGGCCTGCTGCAGCCTGGACCATATTGCACCATTCAGCTGGTACTTGTCGTCTGTTATCTGTTGGACTGGTTGCTCTGCTGAGCATATGAATGATAATAAGGCCTTTGTTTGTCCGTGGAGGTGCAGCAGGACCCGCAGTCTGTGAAGTTGCCTTAGGGGAAGATTAGTCGGGGCAAGCAGCCCTCTGTGTCACCTCGACAGTCACAGCGCCCATCCACGGCGCGGCCCAACCCCACTGGGACCTTAAATCCTGTTACACTGTCAGCTAAAACCATCATTTGTATTAGAGATGTGTGTGGGTGTTTAAGTGTGTGTACATATTAAGTGAGGGGGATAGTGTCTTAAATCTATGAATTATTCATACTAAAAGAAAAAGGAGATATTGACTACATCTCCATAAACAGACTGCTCTCTCTTTATGTCATCAGGCACGAGATCTTTGGAAATAATTACATTAAAGCCCATGAAAATGGGCTTCTCAAGGGGCACAGCAGGCACCGGTCAGCGTTATCATCAAGGATGAATGTGAGTGACGGCAATTGTCTGTACTTAATACTCATAAATAATTTACAATTTAAGAGATGATGGTTTTCTTGTCAACCTGTTCAGTATTAATTTCAGTGCCTATTGTGTATGGTGTTTTGTTTTGGCTTGAATAATGTCATTGCTGCCGGTCGACACAAAGAGATATGTTTCAGAATTATAATCATATGAAAAACGCTCTTTCTGAGTTTGGAACTCGTGCGACGTCTAATAGGATGGTTGTGCCCATGAGTGGCCTATTTCCCTGGATTATTTCTCTCAGTATCAAGTCATTATGGGGAATGGGATTCTTTGCACTTCTGGTCGGCGCCTCCAGAGGGAGGTCAAAACTATTTGTCAGTCTCCAGTCGGGATTGCAAATTAGGATGAGCCTCCCCGCGTGACGACCCATGGAACCTCTATTCCTATCCACAGGGTGACTGCTGTACATCATTGGAAAATTAGGGCCTTTGGTAATATCTGCATGTGAAGCAATACATCACGGTGCCGCCTGCCGCTGTTGGAGGTGCGTTTGAGGCCGTCGGAAATTCCAGATGTATTTTCTTTTCTTTTTGGATGAATAGTGTCAGCAAGCGATACAACAACGACATAAAGACATTACAATAAAAAAAAGGCAGGTGCCTCTTTATTCTAATGATTATTTAGCAAATAAACCATGATAGGCATATCCATTATATTTCATACTGGCTACAGATGAGAAGCTCAAAAAATTGGATTTGCAGTTTCTTAGCAATTATCAATTATCAATTTTCAATTAGTAAATAGAGAAAGCCCGGAGCAGACTGACCAAAATGAATACAGAAATCGCCATCGATGTGCATTTAATTGCGTTTTATTTGCATCTATATTCGAATTATTTCCCTGTTATTCTTCATGCCAGTCTGGTGGATGAATTTATAAGTTCAAGCACACCGTGTGGTCCCGTCGCTTACTCTGTGAAAGCAAAGCAACGGGGAAAATGAGAGAAAATGAAGGAGTGTGCGGGATAGACGATGAACATCATTGAAAATACAATTCTCGATTTTAAATTGCGTATATTGGCTGTGCTTTCTTCTTTTCTTTTCTTTTTCTTGTTTTTCTTTTTTTTTTTTTTCTTCTTTTTTCTTTTTTAGCTCCATATTTCAATCGCGATGCGTGCAAAATGACTCATATGCATCTAAACTGTGTTGGGGACTTTGATGGTGCTGTTCGGTGCCTAAAGTGAAAGAAAGTGTTTTCCTATTACTCCATTCAATCGGCGCGAGGCGGGGGCTTGACGCGCCGCGCCTCGCTCCTCGTCACAGAGCGGCCTTTGTGCGCGTCTATCCGCCGCTGTCACACACTTTAATTCGAGTCTCTTTCTCTCGCATTGAAAAGTCCCCACAATGACATTCAATAAGGGCCGCGGCAAGTGAAAACCTGGTTATTTTTACATATTCTTTCCCCGACTCGGCAGGGGCCCGAGCAAAGGAATTAATCACTGCTCTTTAACAGCATTGCCTTCAGGCGATGACTTGTCCCTTTTTTTGTTGTCCGAAATGACGCATTAACCCAAAAAAAAAAAAAAAAAATGGCCATGCACATTCATAACTTGGTGAATACTGAGAAAATCAATCTGCAACATTTACCTCCGCTACGGCGACGGGCACCGACGAGCATCTGACGAGATCAGATGAGATTCAGGAATGTATTAGATTTTTATTTTATTTTATTTATTTATTTTTATTATGCCCGAAATGCCACATTAACCCCCAAAACTGTGTATATAGCACTACATCCCATACATAATTCATTTTCTGATCAACGATTCACGGCGACGAGATAACTGTTTTTTTTGGGGGGGTTTTTGCCCGAAAGGACACATTATCCTAAGAAATGGATATACGCTCATAACTCACTGAATACTTAAATAAATAATCTGCAACGTTTATTTCTGTTGAATAGCACACGAGGTGAGAGATAAGATCAGATAAAGTAAGATGAGGTGAGATAACACTTTATTAATCCCTCTTTTTTTTTTGCCCGAAATGACGCACGAACCCATGAGTCGTCTGTACATTCATAACTTTGCTGAATACCAATGGTAACGTTTATATATTTTCGATGGAGAGTGAAGGGCGACAAAAACAACTCAATAAAAAGTATAAAAACACTTTATCAACCCCCGAATTCCTGAATACACATCTGATAGGATGTTTTTTTCCACTTAGAATTACCTACAATATGTACAATGTTTACCATAAATGTTGCCCGTCCATATTCCCCAGAATGTCCAGTGTGCCATCAGTCTATTGCATTCAGCCTATTGCCTTATTTATCCTAAATACACATTTACCAGGAAAAACGGTAAAAACCCAGCACCAGGCACTTTTAGATATATAACTGAATAAAATAAGCATTCGAATTATAGTTATTTTTTCTAGGGTTGGATTGTTCTAGGTATTCATTTCGTATAGGTTATATGTAAAATAATCACGTAAACATGCACCTGTAGTGTTGTAACTGGCCTTATGAGAGGCATAAAAAACCCACCTATCCCCATGAGTTTACGCACACACTTTAAAAGACTAACCTCGATATAAACACCATATAGCTGTCAAATTTTCACTCAAATGTTTTTTTTTCTTTTTTCTTTCCTAAGTATAAAGCCATATTATAAAATAACAGTGATGTTAAAAGGGGAGAATGGGTAGTGCCGCCTCTTGCGGCGTGGGTGGGGCTGACAAGAATAGACTACATTATGCAGTTCATTTAGTTAACAAGTGAAATAATGGGGAAGCGTGCAGTGGGAATGCCAAGAGAAAAGCACAAAACCCCATTGAGGGCTCTCGCATCAGCGTAACCGTCACATGGCCGAGTCTCCAGTGGGTATTTAAGGAGCTACAGCTCGGCTTCAGCACCACTTCGCTGTCCACTCTCCACGCACGCAGCTCCGAGAGACGCGCTTTGCGTAAAAAGTTCATCCAAGACAGAGAAGAGAAGTTCGCAAGTATGCCGAGGTCCTTTTTGGTGGATTCCTTGATTTTAAGGGAGGCGACCGACAAAGGAAACGAGAACCACCCTCCGTTATTTCCCTACGCGCTGCACTCGTCCCACGCACACGGTCTGCCCGGGTCGTGCCACTCCAGGAAGGCGGGCTTGCTGTGCTTCTGCCCGCTCTGCATGGCCGCGTCCCAGCTCCATCCCTCTCCGCCGGCGCTGCCGCTCCTCAAAGCGTCCTTCCCCACTTTCGGGTCACAGTACTGCCACTCCGCTTTATCCAGGCAACACTCGTCTTCTAACAGCGTGAACCTCAGCCACGGCCCGGGGATTTACCAGGCTGCGTATTCCGTGCCGGACCCGCGCCAGTTCCACTGCATCTCCATCGGTGAGTAGAATTACGCATCGAATTACCACAAATTTACCGTTTTTTACGCGCGTTTTGGTGCCGCATTCCCTCCATGCGCAACACCGTCGTGATAAAACCTAACCCTTTTTCTTCCCCCCCCCCTCCGCAGAAAGCAACAGTGGGAAACTTCAGAGCAGTAAGCGCATGCGCACGGCCTTCACCAGCACGCAACTTTTGGAGTTGGAGAGAGAGTTCACCTCCAACATGTACCTCTCCAGACTGAGGCGCATCGAGATCGCCACCTATCTGAACTTGTCCGAGAAGCAGGTGAAGATCTGGTTCCAGAACCGGAGGAACAAGTGGAAGCGGCAGCTGGCGGCGGACCTCGAGGCGGCGAGCGTTTCCCACGCCAGCCAGCGGATCGTCAGGGTTCCCATCCTGTACCACGAGGCTCCCACGGGGCCCGCCGCGCCGCTGGGCTTCAACCTGCACATG
>OMKR01103559.1:0-21538 GCA_900302355.1 Cyttopsis rosea | reverse complement strand
CAGATAGATATGTTAACCCATCGTGTTCAAGGGCACTGGTTCTATTTGGTGACTGACATGGCTGATATCACAGGAAAATTCAGTACTGTTCAGTCAAAGTAATGGATTGGATCTCTACATTTTAGGGTTTATAGGGACGGGTATTTAGGGTTATGACCCTGAACTGGTATTGACAGTGAGTGACACTGACATTTCTCCTCAGACAGATGAAGGAGGGGTGCGCAGAACTCTGGGCCAACAAATCAACTTGCTTCTTGGATCAGAGATCAGTGGCTACGGTCGACCAGCAAATCCTAACATCTTTTTCAACCAAATCCTTCACTGCCCCACTTCCAAGTTTGTTTTTTAAACATATGTGGAAAATATTTATGTAATTTAATTTGTTTGGAAGGACATGGGAAGAACTGAATTAAGTCATCGTATTGGGTGAGAACTGATAAGCCAACAAAATTAGTTGCCCGCAAACGCTAGCTGGGGCCATTTGAGCTAATCAGCCGTTCATTTGAGTCTAGGGGTTGGCTAGCATTAATGTTAGCATGATTAGCATCTTGCTTTTGTCTACTCAGCCCCCCTGGGAGAACGTGTCTCTGGGTGAGGGGCAGAGCAGAGGGAGAGAGAGAGAGGGACAGAGAGAGAGACAGAGGTGGGGGGCATTGAGAGAGATCCCTCATAGTGAGCAGACTGTTGCCATGGTGACCTGCACAGAGCAATTTCTCAAGGGAATAGCATAGACACACACACACACACATTAATTCCAAATCAGCCAACAGCAGAATTTACATCATTTGACCTGAATTTTGTGAATGACGTTGAATCTTTCCTTGATGTGCAGACTTCAAAGCAAGCTGCAGATTAACAATACACACATACTTCACAACAAACACACCCCCAACACACAGACACTTTAGTCAAACACACACACAGTCACACACACACAGAAGCGACAGCTCCATGGCGCACCGAGCTGCGTTGCCATGGAAACTCCAGCCGGAGATTTCCTCCTCTCTCGATTTCATAAGAGCCAACAGTGAAAGGGAAAAAAACTGGGTAAAGAAGATGTCTGACTGAATAAAACTGATTTGACCATGTTGACACATGCGCACAGCTGTATAAAGTGCATGTGTATGCACTTTACATTTACATACAGTACACATGCACTGACATTATGCTGCCAATCATCAAAACATGTTGGAATAATCAAATAAAGTTTGTTTTACACCCGAGGCAGAGAACTGTTTTGAACCCAAGAGGTCAAATTGAATACATGCTATTAAATTTTCACCCTCTCC
Source organism: Cyttopsis rosea (assembly GCA_900302355.1). Classification (NCBI taxonomy): domain Eukaryota; kingdom Metazoa; phylum Chordata; class Actinopteri; order Zeiformes; family Parazenidae; genus Cyttopsis; species Cyttopsis rosea. The sequence goes on along the minus strand of OMKR01103559.1, from coordinate 20,249 downwards.
ATGTTTCTCTCTCTCCCTTTCTCACAGACACGTCTCAAAATGTTTTCTATTAATACCACACGGGGGCAGCACCGTGTGCCCAGTGGAAGTCAAAAGGGTTGCTGCTGTTCCCAATGCAAGAAAAAGTGAAGGGCAGAAGATGTGTGTGTGTGTGTGTATGTGTGTGTGTGTGTGTGTGTGTGTGTGTGTGTGTGTGTGTGTGTTTGCAAGTGCAACACCTTTGTAACATCAAATACTAAAGAGAGTGGCATTCAACATCACCATGAGAAACCTCTGGATGAACTAGGACCTGTGAATGTTTGTGCGTGCGTGTGTTGTAATCTGCTGCGAACGGCAGTGGCGCAGGCAACGTTGCACATTCTCTGTCAGGACCATGCGAGTGTGTGATGCATGTCCTGTCTGTTGCCAAAGACAAGGGCCAAAAACAAAAACGCTGCCGCACAGAGGAGGAGAGGGGCTGCACAGATTGATGAAAACAAACTACACCAACGACAAATGTCACTGGAAAAAAAAAAAAAAAAAAACACACAGCATCAGTGTCCTGCACAGATGATCAAACCAAATTTTAATGATAAAGCAGATCACATTTACAGGCAGTTTCCGAGACAAACACAGAGAAGTAATATAAATATAATAAGGGAATCCAGTCAAACACCAAGCGATGGCAGCCGTTGGCCCGGCAAATTGTGTAAATTGAGAGATGAACATACTGGAATTTGTATTATTTAATAATGCTAACAAAAGATTCTGTCCCTCAGGATATCATCGTATATTTGAAGTTGGAGCTGCTGTGAAATCACAGGTGAAGGGTGAAACTGGGAAGGGAACAGGGACCTTATTACACTTTAAAGAAAGAGAGGAAGCACCTAAAAGGTTAGTGTCCTCTGATAGGAGAGAGACTGCTCCACTTGCAGGAAAATGAGCTCCTTAGTAGAACACACATACAGGTATAATATGAGCCCCAATTCCATGCCTGAGGAAGGGATAAACCATAATATCCAAATGAAAGCTTTGCCATGGCAACGGGCCTAGCCTGGAAATGGGGTCATGCTTTCCTTTGCAGAGACAGGGATGCACTGGAGCAGAATGAGCATGTCTGCATGTCTCCCTGTCAGCGCTGCTTCTACTATGCAAGCAGGGAGCACTGCTGCTGATTGGCTGCTTGCAGTACAATGGATATACCTGGAATGCTAGTGTGTGTGTGTGAGCCAGCATATCAACAGATGCCCTTTTTCACACTAGGCTCAGTGACATGAGATAGAAAGGACAATAAAAAAAAAAGCAAAGAAAAGACACACTGACATGTTACTTCCTCGCCGCTCTGAATCTCAGACTGACGGACATACTGTTGGACTTGGCCACGACTAATCACACCTCATTCCTAATGTTCTTGCTCTCATAACTCAGTTGTATTGATCAGGCCACTAAAGCGATCTGTAATTCACTTAGAAGAGAGAGCGAGAGGTGGGTAGGTGCCTTTATGTGCTGACGGGCGATATGGAAGAATTTACTAAGCCAAATTTCATCAGAGGGAATGGAACATGACATCCACACATTACAATACTTACTTATATATTCAAATTCCCACTGAAGGATACAGTAGTGTAAAGTATCTAAGAGTATGTTAAGAGTAAGGAAATTGATGAAATATGAAATTTCTGTATTGGACAGAACTTGTTCCATGAAGTATTTTTGTAATCTACGTCAGATGTATACTGGAAAGTTGGTAGCAATTCTCATTGTGTATAAAATGTCAATATATCGATATAGAAATGTATCGTGAGCCATCTCATCAATATCGGATTGAATCGAATGGTGACCCTTCCAAAATCAAATAGAATCATGAGATTCTGCCCAGTACCTTGCACTATAAAGTATGATATCTTACCATATCGTTAAAGTAGAATAGAAAATTGTACATCATCGTATGACAATGGCGCGACGCTCTACTTACAAGTTATCCAATATGATTTGAAATGTTGCTTCCTCAAAAGGTCAGAATAATGTACATGCAAGGTAAACACAGACAACCCTAATAAATCAAACTTCTACAATGTAAACTAACAAACCAATGCTCTGATACGGACAGACATGTTAGAGACATTTCAAGACCCTCCAGTCAGTCAGTCAGTCAGTCAGTCAGTCAGTCAGTCAGTCAGTCAGACAGACAGACAGACAGACAGACAGACAGACAGACACACACACACACACACCTGAGTGAGAGCAGCAGTCTAAGATGATTTAATTCTCAAGCCATATGCTGACAAGCCTTTGTCCATGTGCCAGGAACCACATGCAGAATATAAACACACACACACACACACACCCCCAAAACTCACCATCGTCGTCATCGTCTCCCACCGCCATGGTAACAATGTGTTATGGGTTGAGATCCTCTGTGCTCTGCCTCTATTCCCTCTTCTCCTCTGTGTTTCCTTCTCTCTGTCTCCCTCTCCCTCTCTCCCTGTCACGCTGAATCAGGGAGAGGCAGTGACAGGCACAGCCCTCCGACCTGGCTACTGCTAGACCTCTTTCAGCCTTCTCCCTCTCCCTGCTTCTCCCTCTCTCTCCATCTCTCTCTATAAGCAACAGCTGCCTCAAACCCCTTTAATGCCAACAGTGAGCCTGAAAGAGATGGGGCAGCTAGAGAGAGAGAGAGCGCGAGAAAAGAGGGCTTGTGTGATTTACAGAAAATGGTGTGACTGTGTTCCACCCTCAATGGTTGAATTCAGGGAGCGATTACAGTAAAAATGGACACATACGCATAAAAAAGGCGCAAAGTGGCTATTGTACTAGGACTGGATGATATGGAAGAATTTAGCATCATATCAATCAGAGGGAATTTCACACAATACCAATATATAACAATATCTGCTCTTTATTTCAAAGCAAATGTGAAATAATGTACAACTAGGGTTGTTCCAATGAAGCATATGCCAATTTAACAATTTATCAAACAAATAGTCTCATACTCGACATGCCCTAATTAATTTAGACTACAAGATGTTACTACCCCTGAACGCCATGTTACCACTGAAGGATGATAAACAGTCAACACTACAACAGACCACTCACATTAGATAATTGTGACTCTGGGTGGTTTAATTAAAGCTTGTAGGACCTTGGAGTAACTCTATATTAACCCTTTTCCCACTGCCTGTGATGCCCGTTGAAGTTCCGGACTTAATGTAAAACGAAAATGTATTGTAAATGAATGAAATGAAATGTAAAAAAAAATGCCCGAGATTAGGAATAAAAGGCATCGCCGCCGCCAAACTATATTTTTGCGGCGTTACTGCACAAGTGGGCGCGGAGCTGTGCGCTAGACGAGGTCGGATGGACAGACTACACTCAGCTCCCTGCCCACTGTGGGCAACATGGAAACATGACACCCAGACAGGCCGTCCCTTTTCTGGCGTGTTTGTGACGTTAAATGTGACACGCCACAAAAGAAAAGACATACCAGTACTTGCATCCTGGCAACGGGAATGGCGTCAATCGCCTATTTTTAGCTGGTTTACCCGCATTAAAAAAAACTGCATATACGTGCCAATTTTGGGGGAAAAACGGTATACGGTATAATATACACAGTACACATGCACAGTATAGAAGGGTTTTTTTTTAAATTCATATTGTTTGTCAAAAACAATAATAAGTACACGATACGACATGTAATGCGATATTATATTATTATATTATATAAAAACGAATGTTCTATATATATGCGATCACCTTCATTTTGGGAATTGTTGTTTTCTGGGTGGACGGTGCTCTGGGAGAGAGAGCTTCTGCCACCCTCTTCTCGTAAACCATAACAACACGGTGATGATATGTTTTCACAGAGAAGTGAAACATCTTGCTTCTGGTGTTTACTTGTTGTTTATTTAGCGATTGTATAAAGAAGTGACATCAGCGCTTTTTCTTTGCGTCCTTTTGTCATCACCACAACATTGTTTTTACCACACGAAGAAGAGCCGATGCCATTTACGGGTAGATAAAATTTATAACCTTATTTTATCAAAACAGTTTCACATTCTGATTTGACATCACATGGAATATGGAAGGATGATCTTGATCTGCTTGTTTGCACCAAAGGGAACCGTAAGATTGCCGTTCACACTGTTGTTTGAGTGCAACAATGGGTGAGTACGTTTTTTCTGCTGGTGGTCTTCTAAATCGAAGAAAATCAATGGCTTGTCGTCACCCATCGAGACTCAGTTCCCTTCATTCCTACAAAAGTGCTGTTCAAAAAGGAGTCTGAGTCCGCAGCTACACTAGCGAAATAACCATGTAATATCATGGTAGATATCGTCACAGTCCCACGACGGTATCGAGACATTTTTTATCACAATATTCGATATATCGTTACATCCCGAGTGTTCAGCCATGACTGAATAATGAAACAGTATCAGCTATTGGGCTTTGTTTGGATATGAGACTTAGGACAAAAATTTATGATTTAAGGGAACACTTAAATCACACATCAGATCTTGATGAACGAATTATTCAAGTTGAAAATCTTTGCTGAGTACATTGTATAATTTGTTGAGAACAAAATGACGTAACAACGGTCAATGGAAACCAAAATCATTAACCCATTGATGGCTTGATTCAAAATCACACCAAAAAAGAAAAAAATTGAAATCACAGGCTGATTCAACTTGCGTGAATTTTATCACGGCAACTCATAATGTGACTCAGTAGTGTGTCTGGCCCCTGCGTGCCTGTATGCACTCCTGACAACGTCTGGGCATGTTCCTAATGAGTCGGCGGATGGTGTCCTGGGGGATCTTCTCCCAGACCTGGATCAGGGCATCAGTGAGCTCATGGACAGTCTGTGGTGGTACTTGGCAGCGTCAGATGCACGATACATAACATCCCATAGGTGCTCAATTGGATTTAGGTAGGCACCTCCCCACACCTTCACTGACCCACCTCCAAACCAGTCATGCTGGATGATGTTACAGGCAGCATAACGTTCCCCCACGGCGTCTCCAGACTCTTTCACGCATGTGCTCAGTATGCTCATGCACACCAGTAGCCTGGAGGTCATTTTGTAGGGCTCTGGCAGTGCTCCTCCTGTTCCTCCTCCCACAAAGGAGCAGATACCGGTCCTGCTGCTGGGTTGATGCCCTTCTACGGCCCTGTCCAGCTCTCCTTGTGTAAAGGCCGGTCTCCTGGTATCTCGTCCATGCTCTCGAGACTGTGTCGGGAGACACAGCAAACCTTCTTGCGACCGCACGTATGGATGTGCCATCCTGGAGGAGCTGGACTACCTGTGCAACCTGATTGGGCTGCAGGTACCGCCTCATGCTACCAGTAGTGACAAGGACACTAGCAGAACACAAAACTAGAGAAGAATCAGTCAGGAAGGATAAGGAAAGAGCAATTGTCTGTGACCACCATATGCAAAACCATTCCTATTTTGGGGGTTGTCTTGCTTTTGCCTCTCCATTGTACCTGTTGTCAATTTAATTTGCACCAAAGCAGGTGAAATTGATTCACAATCACTTGTGCTTCCTAAATGGAGAGATTGATATCCCTGAAGTTTTACTGACTTGGTGTTATACTGTGACGATTAAGTGTTCCCTTTATTTTTTTGAGCAGTGTATATTCTTGCCTTCCACCCAGGTGATGCACGTGAACTTGTCGGAGGGCGACAGAGTGACGTTCAAGGACCTGAGGGCCAGTGAGACAGCCATCCTGGCAAACGAGTCCATACTGATGAGGGGGTTGATAGTGCGAAGCCGGAGCAACCAGATTGCCATCCGTCTCAGCAGTCAGAGGCCGTGGGCGGGTTCGGTCCGTCTGCACTACGAAGGTAAGAAGACCCGAGCCCCAAAAAGAGCCAACAGGATGCTTGATTGCTGTCTTAGGTCACACCAGCATTTGTGAAATTCAAAATTCAAATTCAATTCATTCCAATGCAATCTGAGCGCAATCTGTCTTTCTGTCTGACTATTGTTGAAGGAGCAGACTGGGCAGTTCAGAGGTGAACAGCACCTTAATGATCAAATGCAAATGTTCACATATGTTTTATTTCTCTTCAATTGTTAATTTTTGATGAAGCTTAATTTTGCCTGGTATGTTTATCCTCGTTAGGTTTTTCCTTTCAATTCTAGCCAGAAGAAGACGGTTATGTGAAAAACCTTTTTCTTTTTCCCCCATATAGAAAAAACTTGTTCAGAACCAAAGGCCCATGTTTGGCCAGAGCTGTTATATTTGACGCAATTTACAATCAGTGCGTTTACATGCACTTGAATAAGCCGGTTATAGTCGGGTTATGGCAATATTCAGAGTTTTGCAACTGTGTAACATGTAAACACCTTACCCGGATTATCTTAATCAAGTTAAACTCGGAATAGGCACAAGCACGATCCGATTAACAGACCTGGATTTATCCTCAATCATTAGATTTATTGTGGCTTGTATACACCGTAACCCGAATGATGTAGGCATTCAAACTGTGCATGCGCCACAAAACCCAGTGATTCCGCCGCATATATTTATTTGACCTGGAAAGAGTTGTTTTGGCAGATAAACAACAGACACCATGGTAACCGCCGGTAAACATGCACACTTTTGGTCAGAAAGGGTGACCGTTTTTATGTTAAGTTTGAGCTAAATATAGTGAAATATTTGGAAATGGGGACATATTCAAGAAAGTGTCCGAGAGGATGTAGACTGAGGTTTTTTCTGGATGGTAGCTCTGTAGGGAGAGTAGAGCAAATACTTATCTTGTAGCATTGGTTGTCATCTCTTAAATGAAAAGGACCTTTCTGTCAGGAAGAGAATGCTGCTATCAATCAACCGCCTGACTAGATAATAAATTCTTATTAATTGCTGATTATTGTACAAGATATATCGTGACGAGAGATATACTGAAGTGAACACAGCTTTGTAGCCGTGAGGGATATTAATTAAAAGTCCATCTTGTAGATGATTTTCTTTAATTTTCTTTCAAAACTGATTTGTTGGCAGGTGTGTTATCTAACGTCCTCAAGCCGTCTCTTAACCTCTTTAACTCCAGGCCCATTTCTTGGGTTCCGAGTGAGGTGAAGGTGTTGGAGTTTAGGAGGGTGGTGTGGGTCAGCAGTTAGTGCCACATACAAGTGCTGAGACCCTAAGGAATCATTTGAGATGCAGCTTAACACTGTATGTCAATCTTGTCTATCAATTAAAAGGTAATAAACATTATTATTATTAATATTTTGAGTGTAAAGGGGCTTTAAACATTATCCTCACGCCTAATGATGGTCATTCCAATGCTCAATTATGTGTGATTAGCTGCTGCACCAAGATCTGGGTTGATGCCATTAATTATAGAGCTTTGATACACTTTCTACTTGGGAATGGGGAAAAAGGGTCAAAAATCCCCCCAAAAGACCACCGCATGACCTTGAAAAAATGGAGATTTGGATGTATTTGACAATTTCAATGATTGGATCACAAGCACTTTTATTCTGAAAATGGCTCAGAAAACCCACATACTTCAATGTACCTGGACATCCCATACATTTTCTGAATGGTCTGGGTGTGTAGATTCTGGGTCTAGAGTTTTATGAGGCTGTGATTATCCTAGAGGTCATAATAGGTCATTTTATACAGAAAGGTCAAGTTTAAAAAATGCTGTGATCAGATTGAAATGGTTACTATGAGGCCATATTTTATCCCACATGAATGCAATTGGGCTCTTTGGATTCACAAGAGTCTCAGTTTTCTAGCAATCCCCAAGTTATATAATTCCATCACTGTTTAGGTACCACAGTGTGCAGAAATACGGGAAAGATAAAAGGGCAAACATAACACATTTTCGTCTGCATGCAGAACCAGCACCCTCTACGACCCAGAAGCTAACTTAGCCTCTGTAGTTGTTTACATCCGATATGGCTGTGGAGCAGAGGCTCTTGTGGTTCTAATGAGCCCAGTTTCATCCAAATATCTTGATGTAAGAGGTCAGGGGACCCGTTTGAATATAGTCAAGCCCATTTACTTTTGTCAAAAAAGGTCGCCAACTTTGGAGCTACATTACACCTACGGGTAGGCCCCAATCTCTAGTTTCTGTTGGTAGTGGAAGCTAACGGCTAGCTTCAAAACTGATCTCGCAACAGTTCGCCAAAGACGGACTGCGCAGTGAACCCGTCAGCGGGTTTGTGGCGCTAAAGAGGTCTTGTTTTATTTTCTGCTCTCTCTTCACATGGTTTTTGAATTACGCCTACTTCACACAAAGACTGTTTCTGGCAGCGACTCTGGATCTCATTCATTCATCTGTTCTTATCAGAACCAGAATCAGAATCGCTTTATTAGCCCAATGTACAATGTACACAGGAATTTGACATGGTGATACAGTGCAGTGAAACAAGAAGAGTTAAAAGTTTTAAAGTTTTAAAATAGGAAGGTAAATACAAGAGTTATTTACAAGTTAAGAATAATAAAGAATAATATAATACGCTACGTTATGCTACATATACTGTTTGGCATTGTTGTAATATGCATGTTCACAATAATACTGTAAATATGCTGCATTATGCTACATTAAAGGGATAGTTCGGATTGTTGGACATTAAGTTGTATGAACTACTTGCCAGTAGTGTAGTGGATGCAAAACTATCAGCTAACTTAATGGGTTCCATGGTCAGAGTTCTGGTCTGGTTCGGAGTGAAGAAGTAATTCCTGCAAGATAGCGGGTCATGAAACCAAAACGTTTTACTCCACAAAACAGCATGCATGCAAAATGGTCATCCATTTCCACCACAAACCCGTCGTCCTCGTGCATCTCAGACTCAGCTTTCACTTGGTACTATTTTGTGTCTTGAAATTAATACGCACTGCAGCCGTGCGAACCGGCCTGTGAAAGGCATGGTGGAGGAGGTGTGGACACTCTCGATGGTGGCTCTGTAGAACTGGGTGCAAACTTTCGGGGAGATGTTCATCTTCCAGAGCAGTCTGAGGAAGAACCTCCCCTGGTTAGCTCGCTTGATGACATTAGATGAGTGTGTCTCCCATTTCAGGTCACTGGTAATGGTGGTACCGAGAAACTTAACAGACTCCAATTCTGTTGTGCTGTGTATGTTTCCTTATTGAAAACTTTTGGACATTTTAAGGCTAGAATTTAACCTTTGTAATCAGTTTTGGGTAGATTTTTAAGATGCACATACAAAAACAGAATGCATACTGTACGTAATTAACATGTTTTACGCAAATTAATTCTGCTTGCATTTTAATCTAGACCCATTGTGACATAGGTGCTACATTGTGATTCAATATTATGTGCAGCCATTGGTAAGTTTCTCTGGTGTAAATAAATGCTAGCAAAGTGCACAATTTGTGTTTGAGTAAGAGGCAGTAATGCTGTCCTCCCAATTTATCAACAGGGAGGCTTTGTTAACCATTTGCATTTTTGGAACACAATCAGTGAAAACGAGGGATGAATCAGTGGACATCAAAGAACGAGAAAGTCTCCCAGCATACTTATCAGCAAACTGACCGGAAATTGACCAGCGTGTGATGAATGTTGGCATCATGAATGTTGGCAGTGTCTACTGGTGACTGTTTATCAGGCAAAATACATAACCACACTTTATGTATAGACACATTATGTATAGGCCATGTATAGCCTGAATAGATGATGAATAGAATAGCTGTTTATCAAACTCACATGTCTGCACAAAGCGGTGGATCTCTTAGTTTCAAAGGGTAAAGACCTCAAACTTCACTCTGTAGGTTTTTAAGGGATGTTTTCCATCTCTTATGAATTCTCTTTTCTGCATTGTGCCCTTCTCATAAAGCTCCTTTGTGGTCCTTTTTGCTGTTTTACAATGGTTTTACAAATCCACATCTTCACCCTCTCCACCTTAATCGCCAAGAAGTGGTTGAGAGAGCCACACCAAGTTTTTGAGCCAAAGTTAAATTCATACTCAATGAAGCAGCTGTAAGATACATCAAGGTCCGACTGATTCACATTTAGTCTCCCAAGTCTGTTACAGAAAAGCGGCCTTGATTTGGTGTGCACTTGGTGCCAGTTGTCTCCAAAGATCAGTTTTGTTGTCCAAGTTGTGAAGATGGGACCTAAGCTCTAGCTACTGAGAGGGCGTTCCGTCCGTTCACCAGTGACAGATGACAGCAGGCGAAAATACTAAAAACGGTCTCATCATGTAATGAGTAACCTTTCAACTCGTTGAACCTTTAATCTACGTAAAGCAATATTTAGGGAAAAAACACCTGACATCCTCACTGTCAAATCTCCTTGATGGATTGATCGGAAAACAAAGTACCATTAGCTGGACAAAAGAAAATACTTCAGTAAACTGAACTTTATTATCACGTACATTATGCCTTTAACATTCATTCATATATGGGTGGGCCCACCTAATGATGGTGATGGTAGAGGAATTATCACTTGCTTGTACTCTGCTCAGCTGGGGGATCCAGACAGACATCAAATTGTCTGCTGTACTTTCTTCTCACTCTAATCACACTGAGCCAATTGACTAGGAATCATTGAAGCATGTATTAATAGAGTGAAGACTACATTCTCAATCACCTTACCTATTGTAAACTCTAGTAAGTAATAATTGTGACACAAACTGGATAGGGCCATTACCGCTAAACCATCTCTTGAATATATATATGAGGGGAATCATGAACACCCTACCTCTACGAGGCTACGTGGAACACCCTTTTCATAATCACAGACTCTGAATATTGGCTCGGGACGTCGTTAAATTTTCTCCAGTGGGAATATTGCACGTGTGTCATTTCTGAAATATCACAATAAATCTCTTCCATACCAGAACACAATGAAACATGCAGAGAAGCGCACGGGTAGTGCAGAGCCAGCTGTCCGTCATTCTGACAAAGACCATGGCGCACTGCGGAGTCCCTATTCAAACCTTGCAACAATAACTACCACCGCTGACTCAATAGGGCTGAATTCTATCTTAACCTAACACATGCGCTCAGTCCCCATTTGGCCCAGCTCTGCAATCAAAAAATGCTTCACTTATTGATCAACAAGTTGTGCAGGAAATAGGTATATATGCATACCTAGATAAAATATCCATCAGCATTTTTTTTTGCTTCAGTGGACTGTAGCTTTGTTTCCGCACAGCCTGTGCACCTATTTCAAGACACGGACCATTGTAATTACAAATTGCCGCTCACTTTATCTGTGCTCACCCAGAAATCATTCCATTCTATATAGTTGTTAGCAGCTTTAGCTTAATGTTTCTTTGTTGTAAACACATCAACTGTTAACCTATTGGTAAATCAAATGAAAATCGCAATGTATTTCATTAATCACCAATGAAATTCATGAAAGCTAGAACAGGCCCCCTCCCTCGATCATGGGAAAGTAAATTTGGCTATTCAGTTTAATCCGCAAGGAGTGAAAACGACGTGGAGAGATTTCTGCACTACCAGAATATACAGTACTTCAAAATCTAACTAAAATGTTTAGTTGTCCTTGAATATTACACAGACGACAATCATTGGCAATGCAACGTGCCATAAACATTTCAGTTTCAGCCCTGTCACGCCTACCTTGGTTTTCACCTCAAACAGAGCAACGCCACAGAACCATCCAAAGAAGTTCCAAACACCTTATTTTGGTGTCCAAATGGGTCATGTAGGGAGGGGAGCTGGAATAGGGGATTGTTTCATTTCATCGAGGCAGTACTGTGAAAGAAAATGGAAACTGCTGCTAATACATAAGAAGTGAGGCAAATGCCTGTGAAGTGACAAATTATATTCCAAACATTCCAATGATTTGTATCTATTGTGTAGAACATTATTTATCTGTACACTTGCAGGAATGACCCAAACTAATATACACAACAACTAAGTGGTTTCTTTCTTTCTTAAACCCCATAAACATGTTATATACTCACATTCTGATTCCGAAACATGAAATGGACGGATGAAATCGGCACTAAACTTATCATAAAGAACACCTGGAACACTGTAAAAACTAATTCTGTAAGGCTATGTTCAAGCCTTAATGCTCAATTCGGATTTGCTTAGATCCGATTCTTTTGTTTTGCTGTTCACATTATTTTTTAAATGCGGCCAATATCAGATTCCATTGTGAACTGGTCATGGTCCTGAACTGACCCACATGTGTAGAAGAACAAAGACGTCACACGCAGCATGCTGTCATACGGAAGGAAACACGGAGGCCACTGAAGTCAGCGTTTACGGTTTCAGGCGCCGATCCCATGGCGGGATTGAGCACCCATGGGAAAAATGCAGAGGCGCAAGCGTCCCCAAACTACATGCAAAGATTCTCCACTCCGCTGTGTCCCCGCACAGCGGAGGGAGTTGCAGGGAGTCTCCGCACATTCCACGAATTTGTGAGCAGATGATGACGAGGACGAGGATGAGGAGAAAGAGAGCCAAATTTTTAATTATGGCTTTTTGTGGAGCAATGGCTGCTAAATCTGTACGGAGGTGTGTTTGGATGCGGAGTCGGAGCCACATCGTTACGTGATGTAACGTCACCTAACGTAAAAGTCGCATGAATTCTGATTTGATTGTTCAGACTGATGTCGCATCGCAAAAAATCTGACCTGTATCTGATTTAGGACCACATATGAAAGTAGCCCAAATCCGAATTGAAAAGATCAGATTCCATGTGATTTGTGCTGTTCACACTATCATGAAAAAAACAGATCACATTTGAGGTACACACAATTGTGCACAAAGTTCTTAAAATAGCTTGCATTTTTTAAATGCGTAACTAACTCTCCTGTAGTTACTATATGACTGTAGATGTCGAATATTTCAAATAGGCAAATATCTAACTTTGAGAAGAAGAGATCTTTAACAGTTTATAATGGATTGTGCATTCACACCTAGGGAAATTGTGTGATTTCCATGGAAACCGACAAGCAGTTTTTTGTTTTTTTTACAGTTTTAGGTATTTTAATAGCTCACTCCTCTTCCCACTGCAGTAGCCACAGATATATTCATGAAAAAATAAAATCCTCGCTTTTGACTTCACCACGAATGACCGGTTAAGAGTGGTTGAAACCCAGCGTTGGACAACATGCACCACCTCAGGGTCCTGGGCTCCCGAGACGAGTCAAACCCAGAACAGTAGAGGTCCTGACTCGATGTATGAAATTCAATCTCGTCATTCAAGGATATTTCTTGTGCGCAGTGTGTGTGTGTGTGTGTGTGTGTGTGTGTGTGTGTGTGTGTGTGTGTGTCATGAACTTATCCAGTCAAAGCAAAGTTTTGGAGAAATATGTCTGATCATAAAAGAAAACAAAAACAAACCAAAGAAAAAAAAAAAAAGACAGGAAACAGGACAAAGCAGTAGGAACAGTCATGTTGCACATTCCTGGTTCTTACAATGTGAACGAAGGAAATCCAGGCAGGAGCGATAGAGCGGGGGCGATAGAGCAGGGGGGGAGGTGATAGAGTAAGCGAGACAGCAGGAGCAGTATAGCAGGAGAGGGAGAGTGGGAGGAATAGAGCAGAAAGGATGGAACAGCAATAGCGCGATAGAGTGGCGGTGGGGGGCAATAGAGCTGGGGCAATAGAGCGAACAGGAGCGGTAGAGCAGGAGAGGGTGCAGGAACGGTAGAGCGGCGGGAATAGAGCAGGAGATTGAACAGGAATGATAGAGCAGCGGCGATAGAGCGGCAGAGAGGACAGGAGTGGTAGAGCAGCGGTGATAGAGCAGGAGCGGGAACAGGAACAATAGAGCGGCAGCGACAGAGCAGGAACGATAGAGTAGGAGAGGGAGCAGGGGCGGTAGAGCGAACAGGAGCGATAGAGCGTCAGTGATGGAGTGGTAGTGAGAACAGGAAGAGCAGGAGACGGAGCCGGAGCGGTAGAGCAGCAGCAATAGAGCAGAAGAGAGAGAGCAGTAGCATTAGAGAGAGCAGGAGCAGTAGCAATAGAGCCGTAGAGCGAACAGGAGCGGTAGAGCAGCAGCAATAGAGCAGGAGGGACAGAGAAGAAGAGAGAGCACGGTAGAGCAGAGAAAAAGCACCAGAAGGTTTCAAACGACTCCTGCCAAGCTCCTGCCAAATTCAACAAGTCAGCTCTCCACGCAAACACTCCGACTGGAGGAAATGTTCAGGCTCCTTTCACACGAACGTTAAAGCCCAAACCTAGATGATAACCATTATGGCAACAGGGTTATTATTCAACATTATAATTCTGTAGCAGACAAACAATGCAGTGTCATGACATTAAGACAGCGTCACATCATGACCACTCTGCATTCTAAGTCAATGAACATTTCGACACGTTTTAACCAACGACCACATTTCAGCAAACAACGTTTTGAGATGCTTTGCTCCAGCCGTTGAGAAGCAGTTCATTCTGGGGACAATGGTGTGAAGCAGAACACTCCATCCGTCCCCTTTAATGCCCTCCACCGTATCAGACTGGTGCCACTGGGAACATTAAGCTATAAACGGCACTATTCACTGGTTCTGAATTGGCTTCTGGAGGCTTGACCTCTGACCTTTGCTTAATGGTACCAGTGTGTTCTGGATGGAAACCCACAGCGTTTCTGAGCAACAATGGGGTGCGACAAACACTCCTTTTATACACAATTTATACTGTATATTGGGACAACAAGTCCTTCTTAGCATGAGGACACACTGCTCTGGTGTCTAATGGCCTAATCTCAATAAAATCAATTATTTCATTTTGCAGATCCTCATCAGGAATGTTGTGGAAATCTTAATTTAGACTTAGTTTAGCCCCACAAGATGATGCGGTCATTAAGTCATGTTTCATGGTGTTTTAGGAGAGGTTCTGGGTGAAAGTTGATTTAAAGTTGATTTAAAGTTGATTTACGGGTTGTAAGTGAAAATATATTTCCCATACAAGTACGAGGAAAATAAACATTTCCTGGTCGTTATTATTTCATTACTTGGGCCCCAATCATGCCTGCACAGCTTTTGGATAAGCACGCTGCCAGAACCACAATGAAAACTATAAAATAACTAGGCCAAACAGCTTAATGCTCAATGCTGGAGGAAGCCTTATTTTTTACACCTATATTTATTATGAATCTACCTTTTGGCATGCTGCACTTACAGTACACACTTACACTTAAATTGCTGACCCACATCCGATATACTGTTCATCATTAAGTTTATTGTTCATCTTTAGGTACATTTCTCTGGTTTATTGGTGATTACTGGTAAATTTTATTGTTAACATTTTAGGTTTATTGCACATGGCAAACTCATCCTTCCTCTAGTTTAGTGTTTTGGTTCATGTACATTGACAATTCTAGTATATTAGTCATTTTTATTGATTGTTACTTTTTAGGTTTATATTTATCATTTATCAACAGGTTTATTGTATATTGCCAAATTTTTTCCTTATTGTATATTTTCCCATCCCTCTAGTTAATTAACTTTGAGGTTTATTGTGTATTGCCATTTCTTTTTTCTAATTTTATTCTATTATTAGGGGTCCAGGCAGGATCTCATGCACCCACAGAAAAGATTCTTAAGATGCGTCTTTGGGGCGGTCCCGACATGCCGTGGCCCAAGTTTGATCCCGATTGCGCTTATGCGTAGGTCCAGTCTGCTTGACTTCATGGCGAACACGAGGTAAATGTGGATTTTGGAACACAGACAATGTCCGATACTTTTCACCTTTAGCATTTTAGTGCTAATCCGAGACACATTAGAGTTGGTTATAAAGAAAGAAAACCCAAAACTATCGTCCAGTTAGCTGGAACCCTAAACACATGAAATTAGACAGTGAAAGGTATTATTTTATTCCTAGTAGCCCTTAGTATGTTTGACAAAAAATATGTTAACGTAATAACTAAAATAGTATACTAATGAGTAGTAGTACAATAATGAGTAGTAGTATAATAACGAGTACTAATATCACAATGAATACTAGTAGTTACTTAAAAGAATAGATGGATTCACATTCCCTATTGTAGACCTTGTCAAAATTGATTCCCTGGACCCTGCATATTGCTGCTTGCAGCTATATTTATTATTATTATTGCCGATTCTGATCTGAGCTGCTACGACACTGATATTTCCCTCCAGGGATAAATAAAGTACCTATCTGTTGTTGTTGTTGTTGTTGTAATAAACATATAAATGATAAGACCTATACTGACAATAAAGTTTACACTGTATCCTACTGTATCCCTCGAGCCTTTGAAGGCGGTGACTGTTTTTTTAGGATTTTCTAAGAATTGAGAAAGCAGTATGAAATGTACCACCTCACCTCAGAGCGCTAAAAAGTGCTGTGGGTGCTAAACACAGAGGGCGTATTTCTCCCTGAAAGCATCTGTCACGCATGCTGAGCATACCTCCAGGAGGATTTGGATGTGAAACAGCTCCTCTCCCTCGTGTTTGCTCGGCGAGGAATGCGAGGAGTCTGCAGGTGTGTGTGTGTGTCTGTGCTCTCGCCCCGGCCCGACCAGGTGCATTTCACACCCCACTGTGGAGATCTGCCCTTGGTCGGGTGTTTTCAGCAAGGAAACACAAAACAACTGCTTCTACTTGAAGTCTATCTGTCTATCCATCCATCCATCCAAAAATAACATTAGCTGTCTGTTTTAACGGGTATTCCCTGAGATGGAGCTGCCAGATGACCTGTAAGGAGGACAATGGGCAGTTTAGGATGTCTGCTTTTTGTCCTCAAGAAAATTTGAGGAGAAAAAAAAAAAAAATTTAATTGCGGATTTTCTGGTTGTTTATACGATTTGATGTGAATAATAAAACAAAACAAAATAAAACCCACAAGTGTCAGGTCAGGGCAAAGTGAAACATGTATACCCACAGCCCTATACTGCCACTTACAGTAGCCCCTGCCACATCCTTTTCATTTCATTCACCCTGTGCATAGAATCACAGTTTTTGTATATTTGTTTTTCTTTTTTTAAGACTTAGACTCCAAGACGAAGCTTTTTATGCTAATTGTCTGCACATCATAGTACCAAAACAGACTCCTTATAAATTAAAATGCACTTGGCAGAAAAAACAGAATGAACTGAAAAGGCTGAAAAGCACATTGTGTGCACTACCATTACAATTTCATGTCAGCTTTTGGAGAATCAACAACCCCAGAAGGCCAAATTAGTCACTATATACTATATGTTCAATGTTGAAATCTAAGTTGCTAAATCTAACAGCAAAGTTGCCATGGTAGCCAAAATGCTCTATTTCCACCTTCACAGAGGCAGGAGTGGACTCTTGTGATTGGTCAGAATGTTTGATTCCATTCCTCTGCTCACTGTAATGACTACAAGACCGGTAAACGTCTCCAATAAAAACCAAACAAACCTGGTATAATGCAGCAAGATTCCAAACAATTTTCCCCTGGTAATTGACACTGGCAATTCTAGCACAGTACTACCAATCACATGAAATAATAATAAACAAAGTTAAACTGTTGGTAATTCATATCTTTATGATAACTGACAATACCAATACTAAGTACTAATGTTCTACGGTTGTGTGTACAATCTGCATGTAATGATCCTTCTTTGTGCCATGCAAGTAGGAATGTGGACCGTCTTGCATTTAGTGACATCATCACTTGCCTAAAGCTGAGTTGTATTACATATACATATCATATTAATAACAATAAACACATTATAGCTTCAGCACCATGAGTCCAGAGGCAAAGATCGAGGCCACGCATGATTGACTTTCCAAATATACTTATATCTAATATAAGGCTGGAACTGAACACATAATCCACATTAGGCCCCGATTGTCTCCCCAAGCAGCAGAGTTTTATTTAGCCGGGACAACACACGTGTTCTTCCTGGGACACAAACATACAGTAGTATCTGCCAAGTCCGCCAACTAGTTTTCTGGTAAACAAGCGAACGATCATTTTAGAAATCCTGGTTTCACTGCATGTGAATAAATACGTAAATAACAGCATGCAAAACTGATCTAAACAAAGCATCTAAACATCTCACATTATTACAGATAAAAAAGGAGGAAGGGGAGGTTACCTGGTCCATTTCCGTTCACGTGTATGGTCTGAGCCATGGTGTGCAGCCGTTCATGCAACAGCCATGCATCAAGTCCAGCTTAGCATGCAGCTGCACAACTGGGGAGATAAAAAACAAAACAAAGGAAAGAGGAAAAGTTAAATCACATGCATAAAAATAGTGCTGAAATGAAGGAGGGAAATATAAAACAAAAAAATAAAAATAAAATAATAATACATTTATTAATATAAATCAATAAAAAGATAACATAAACCCAAAAATAAACAAACATTTTAAAATAAATGAAATGAAAATAAAAATGCATTCCAAGTTCTCGGTATGCTGTCAGAGGCACCAATCACAGAATAAAGCATTGTAACGGTATTATTAGCAGTTATATTTAAATTGAACATGTATCTGGATTAGAGCGTGAGCGGACACAATTATTACATAATCGCAATGCTTTTGCAAAATCATTCGATTAGATTCCATGATTTTATTTTTTAATCCAAACGTCAAGGTAATTTCAAGACAATGTTGTTGCGTCCAATAAAATGTGCATTTGTCGTGTTTCCATTAGTTGAGTTGAGGCAAATTACATGAAGTTCTATGTTCCGATGTTCAATATGGTGGATCGTGTGTATGATGTCACCATTATAATCTTATACAGCAATAGTGACACCTTCTGGGACTACTGTCCTGCTTAAGTTCTCTCCGAATGTACTTTGGCCTCATAAAAACATTTTAAGCCTCATTTTGTTGAATTTCCACCAAGAAAACAGAAACAGAAGATCTCAGTGTCAGAAGAGTCTGTGATCACTCCTCAATACAAGAGTCTTTTGTGTTTTTTCTTTTTTTAAAAGGTGAAGCCCACTTAAAGCGATCGACAGAGCTGACCGACGCTTTCTCGCAGGTGTGCTGGCATCTGACATTTTGGGCATCGAGGTCCTGCTCGGTCTATCAATGGAGACTTTATGAGGAGGCACAATGGAGCTGTTCTTCCCTGAAGAAGAAAGAGCCAGGAAGGCCTTCAGATGTGAAAGCCACA
The DNA here is from genome assembly GCA_900302355.1 of Cyttopsis rosea. NCBI lineage: Eukaryota > Metazoa > Chordata > Actinopteri > Zeiformes > Parazenidae > Cyttopsis > Cyttopsis rosea. The sequence continues at coordinate 1,254 of OMKR01103559.1, read as the reverse complement.
GAGAGGGTCAGCCATGATGGAGGAGGAGGGGGCGGGGGGTGGCCTTTAGGCAACTCCTTAGTCAACAAAGAATAAAAAATCATCCAAATAATTAGATAATTTTACACAGCACCTTTAAATGTATCACTATGTCTGTCCATGTATTCAAAATCCCATAAAGAATTCAATGTCCATTGCATCAAAACACTGTAGATAGACTCGTCCAAAAAACTTCAAAACTTGTGGTGAAACTTGAGACCCTCACAATTTCCACTACATAATTATGAATCATACTATGGTCATAATTACAAAATATGTCAATAAAATACACCTGAAAGGTGTCAGTCTGGTTCTTTAAGTTTAAGTGTTTAAGTACTAACCTAGGATTATTACTAGGTGTGATGGCTTGTGGAATGGTTTCTAGCCAATTAAATATTCATTTTAAAATTAAAAAGGTTAAAGTCATTCAAGAACCTACAAACAACCTGACCGATTCACCATTCATGCCATTAAGAAATGAAGAAAAACATTTAAAAAAGGCAAGATGATCAAAAAAATAGCAATTGCCTCAAAAGCCCAAATCAATCCAGATAACGTGACGGGGTCAAAGGTGACGTTTAAAGATCCAACTACGATGGCAGCTGCCGAGGGCTCGGAGGAAACGCGCATCGCGGACGCCCGGCGGGACTTAGATTTAAATTCGAGAAAGTTATTTATATACTGTGCAGGACCCAGAATTAAAAACAATGTCGCAACGGCGTGACGACGACACTTCTAAACCTGACCGTCCATCACACCCTCCAGGACCCATTTTAGCATTTGGTCATTAGAGAGGCACACAGGCTATTTGTGTCCATTTGGCAATTTTTATTTCATTTTTAATTAACCTTTTATTCTATTTTACATAGATTTCACTCTGTTAAGTTATTTATTTATTTTTTTAAATTCTAATCATCTGTATAAAAGCACCAATCCTCTGCCCCATGAAAAATTTCTTGTACATTTATATGCACCTGGCACTCCTAGATTGCCAGCTAACAACAAATAGAGGGAAAATTACCACAATTTTGACTAAGGTTTTTAAATTGTGATCTAAACAACAACAGCTTTACAAGTGTGGGCACCTGCCAGTTTGCGTACTAAAGCCACTTTTAGACTCCAGATGACATCCTCAGGCAAACAAAACCCAAACTAAAATCCTCCCTCCTCATTGACACCTGTATGCCATACAATTAAAGAATTAAAAAAAAAAAAAAAAAAAGTTTGTGTTTTTTT
>OMKR01103557.1:0-15145 GCA_900302355.1 Cyttopsis rosea | reverse complement strand
GTATCTTGCTATTGCAATAGAGTACCTCAATACAGTACCAAAATAATAACAGTGGGCAGTTTAACATTCATAAATACATAGTTAAGCAACTATCTACAGTAGATATTCAGCTGGGTATCGTAATACAATCTCCCGCCAAGAAGACCTTTTACCACCAATTATTTTGATATTTCCGGGATTCGGATTCTGAATATGGGAGAGGAATTCAGCTAGAAAACGTAATAAAAAATGTAAACTATAAAATCAGCAGGAGATGATACAAGTTGTTTAAGTCGTGACTATTGCACTTACTTTTTTGCGTAAAGAAAAAAGAATCTATTCACATAGGTAATGACTTTAGGACCCTTAACATAAATGATAGTCATCACAAAATAAAGATTTGAAAAAGTAAAATCCAATAATTCATATTGGGAATGTACAATGACTTTGTTCAGTTTGAGATGAAAGAAAGTATTGCTCTACTGGCTAGATACAACCAGGACCAGTAGTCTCCAACGCTGTTTAAGACTTGGTAGCCATCTTTTTTAAAATTTTTTAAATATCTTTAGACTGTTTTTGGAGAGCAGCATTGATCTACATCTGCAGCAGACCAGGCTCAGAGAGGCTGACAGCTCCGCGCTAAGTGTGTACTGTACTAGTTTAAAGACTTGTGCTTAAGTGTAAACAGAGTAATTACAGCGCCATCTTATCAACCACTTGACCGCTGACATCTTTCAGCAAACAGCACATAACTGCTTCTGGAGCATCTGGTAAACATGATTTTGGCTTCATTCTCACATTAGGAGCCGCTGGCATCGACACGCCACAGCAGCAGAATATGCAAAGGGACTGTTTGAGTTCAGAATCGTAAGTAATACACCTCCACTCAACGCTTCTGCTCGTTACTGAACCCATATGATTCAATGAAATTTAGGAAATGGTCTAATATTGTTTTTGTTACTATGAAAAACGCTGTTAACAACTTCAAACAGCAATAAAGACATGGGACTCTGCAAAGGAAAATAGTTGGTGGTGAATGTGACCTTCAAATTCGGCCATTTTCAGATCCACACACTATATCGCTGATCTACATTCCCATGCACCCGAATGAATGGACTGAGTGTGAGAAAAGCATTGTTTTCTTATGCAAGAACACATGACATACTGCTGAATTCTTAAAAAAAAAAATAAAAAAAAAAATAGACATTAACTAATGAACAATTGGAACACAATCAGGTCTATAATTTATATCAAATAACTGCATCTGCCCTACACAGTTAGTAACTAAACCTTTAAAAATATCTATATATACATTCAACTACTCTTGTTGAGTAAAATATGTAGTTTAAAAAAAGATAAAGAAATACCGTCATAAATTTGGCATTGGTCAGATTCATTCGTACCCATTTATTAGCATTTCACTATGTATTACCATTTAACCTCATAACCACTTAAGCATAACATGTTTATTCCACGAGCCTTAATTTTTTGAAATTTTACCAGCCTTCCGTTTGGGCTCGTAGGGAGTCCGTAGAATGCTCGGCGTCTCCTCCATAACACGCACAAGGAGGTTGTCAATGTAATCTTCTAATTCCCGTATGTGGGCGTCCTTCTTTTTGACAACCTCTTTCTGCTTGATGAGTTCCTGCACAACTTCTTCAAAGGACAAGCTGCTGTACGCAGCCACGTTTTGCTGGGTTGTCGCCTAAAAAAAAAAACAATAAGCAAATTATTATTACTACTTTTTAAATGAATTATTATTACGACTTTTTGTCTAAAGGGAACCATTTAACTGAACCCTTCCTTTAAACGTCCTTACTGATAAACAGGCCTGTGCTGTGAAAACAATCGTCTCTCGAATATTAAAATCTGATCACTTCAGGCTGGCATTCAGGTTTGTTTCACATTCCCAGGACATACCATAAAGAAAACCAACTAATTAGATGTGTTGCTGTAATGTGACATAAACTGTCATGTGTTTATCATTTGTTACCAGTTGCTAATCAGGGCTAATTGAGAGCCGATGATAAGATGACACCCCTCTGAAAAGGTTCAACTGACAACAGAAGGGAATTTTATGACAGATGCTGTGATGTCTGGCGTCTTCCAGTGTTCACTAAAAAATCTATCAAACTAACATATTGGCACACATTACTTGAAATAGTTTTAAAAGCATAATATCTACTACCAACAATACAACTACCAATTTAACTACGTCCCCATATTACGATAACCAAAATCCCAGACGAGATCTGGTTTCATATCACAATATCGACATAACGATATATTGCCCAGCCATATTGTATACACACACAAACCCACAACTATAAAATACCTCACTCTTCTGCTGAGAGAATTTTGTTCCCAGGGGAAATGTCTAAATACGCATTTCCGACATTAAAAAGGTCAAGCTAATGAATATCAAACTCAGAATGCAAACCAAGTCAAAGCTGGATCTTTGGGGAAAAAAAAACCTGTACGGTACGTGCAGATCACATTGCAAGGGTACAAGAAGAGCAGTAATCGTTTTTAATGAGGGGCTACGTTATCAGTTCAGCGCCGGGCATCCTCCCCCAAATGGATAGAGCAGCAGAGAACACCCTGTTTAAAATACCATGCTTATCTGTTTCCACTCCCATTCACTATTCAACCTGAGATTGCTGTGTAAAGACAATGCAAAGAGCCCCAGATTGTGACTACTGTCCACATATCTTATCATATAGGCTACTGTGGGGCTACAAACATGAGGGAGTCTTCGAAAACAGAACTGAGTAACCAATTCCTTACACACAACACAAAGGGATCGCACTGAGAAACAGTACACTTGTGCTTTCCTTGTGCCACAAGGAAATTAATGCTGCTTTCACATAGCAGAGAGAGAGAGGGAGAGAGAGAGGGAGAGAGAGAGCTGTAGTGGCTGATGACAAAGGCCTGGAAATGACCATGAACTGGCAAAGTAATGATGACCATTTTTCTGCGATCAGTAGTGAGAAGAAGATAAGGCGCACACTTGGCATTCTCCAGTTGTCTCATTACTGTTTCTAATGAGCTCAGCTTTGAGAATCTAAAAGCTCAGTCCTTTGAAATCGCTCACTGTCTCCCTCCACTCCCCCCCATGTGGTTAATTAGCAACTGGAAGCAGAGGAAATGAGAACTGCCATGTCTGCTGGGTGCCGCAGCGTACACAGGGCACATGTGTGGCTAGCGACAGCCCTCAACACACACAAAGGAAGGTGAGGAAAGCTATTATCAGCAGTCACTTTCTCATTTAGGCATCACTTTATCCACCACTCCTACCGGTGCCACATAAATACCAATTTTTCCCCCATGTAATGGTTGGCAAATTTTTACGTTTTCTGAAAATAAACCTAATAAATAGGGCCATAAACTTGAAGGGGAATGAAGGTCAGCCTAAATACTTAACATACTGATTAAAAGGAAAGATAAAAACATGACGGCAGTTAAATGCTTCTTCCCAAACAAAAACAAAGAAAAAAAAAGAAAAAGAAAAAAACCCACTCCAATTACAGCATACGCGTAGCCAGCTACTAAAACCTGACCTCAGAGACAGAACTTTCACACCCTTTCAAATAATGATGGGATCAGAAATGATGAGCGGGCGTCTTCGTCTTCTAATTAGTTGAATGGCAACTCAAGAGTTTCAAAAGGCCTCAGAGAACGTTCTCACCAGCTGCAGTGTCAGGTAAAAGTTGACACTGCACAAAGCGCTGAGGGGGTTATTGTTCCCTTCTGTGCCTAAACCGTCTCAAGGTTTGAAAACTGCGTTGGCTAACCAAATGTCATGACATCTCTCTTTTTAGAATGAGAGCTTCGCTGCTTACGTTTTTCTTGCCTGGGCCATCTCTGGTTTTCTTGCCATGGGTGAAGTCTTCTTTACCTGGCTTTTTGTCACTGCAAAATAATCAAATGTTAGGTGAGTTACTGACATGACGTATGCGTAGAAGCGTTAAGTGGTGGAAAAACAATTTTTTTGTGTCCTTCAGATCAGCATTTAAAGGAAAAGTCCAGTATTTTTTTTAACCTAAACCTTAATTTTAGGTTGACCCCCTAGAGTCTATAGATAACATAGAATTTCAGAAAATATGTCTCCCCATTCAAAAATAAAATATAGCCACAAACCTACAGACTGGGAGAATTACAAAGATGGCACCCTGAACCGACTTCTCTTAAAGTGATTTTGACTATGTCTTGTTGATGTTGTAGGAAAAACACATTAAAAGTATGTTCCAAACCAAACCTTCTATTCGTGTGCTTCAGCATAAATGACCACTAAGCTAGTGAGGCTGCAGCAGAGATGATGGGCTTGTGCCTACACAGAGATAAGTGGTTAATTGGGTGGTCTATCTCTCCAGAAGATCTCATTACTATGGCTCAGAGGGCTCCGTTATCAAGCCTGGACTCTCTAAAGAGCCGCTAATGACACCTTCTTCTCTGATAAACCACAACTTAGTGACAGTGCTCACCAACTACGACGCTTCTGTGTAAAAAAAGGAAATGGATAGGACTTGGCACATTGGAAATATCTCCACAGCAAATGCTAGCTGATTGCTTAAAGGATAGGAGCTTGCAAATGGAAGGGTAGGGCGCGGTTTTGGGCAGGATCTTTCGATTTGATTTTATATAAACTCAATACAATATTGATGATATGGCTTATGATACAAGTCTATGTTGATAAATTGATCATTAAAAAAATGAGAATACCAGTGGAACAATTATGTTTTTTTGTTCTCTATAACCATCTGTTGATATGAGATACATGTGAGAACTGAATCAGTCAAGAGAAAAAACACACCACCTTTTACACCAACTGTCCTTCGACTAGAACACTAGCTGTGGCGTACGCGTGGAGCAGATACCTGGTTTTGTAGTTGGTGCTGAATGGGTTGGTGTCCCCCTGTGAGTCACTGCTAAAGGGGTTGGGGGAGCGCAGGTCTCCCGAACTGCCTGAACGCGCGCCGTTGCTGGCTTTGCGGCCGTCCTTCTTCCCCGTCACACGTTCCAGGAGGCTGACCTTCTCCTTTTTCTCCTTCCGCTCCACCCGCTCCCACAGCTGCGACGACTCCCCCGCGAACGGGTTGCGGTTGCGTGGGAGCGTGGCATACTTCTGTGGCAGGGTGTCACTGATATCAGTGAAAGGGTCACCGTGTGCCTCACCGTCCTGGTAGCCTGGCACCTCGCTCTGGGAACGCCTGTGGGGGGCAGCTGCACTCCCAGAGGAGAAACCAAACACATCGCATGACCACATTACTCGTATGAGGGAAGAAGAAGAAGAAGAAGAAGAAGAAGAAGAAGAAAAAAAAAAAAAAAAAAAAAACAACAAGCAAAAAACAAGCAAATTCCTCATTTGATTTGCTCTTTCTGTGTGTCTCTGGTTAAAGGTGCAGTGGGTAGAATTTAGTGGCATCTCGGACTTGACAAAAATGGAATATAATATTCATAAGTATGTTTTAACAAGTGTATAATCCCATGAAAATAGGAATCGTTGTATTTTCGTTACTTTAGAATGAGCCGTTTATATCTACATGGGGAGCGGGTCGCCTCCACGGAGCGCGCCATTGTTACACCGCCATGTTGCTACAGTAGGCCAGAACAGACAAACTAAACACTGGCTCTAGAGAGGGCCTTTTGCGTTTTTCGCGAGTTTCAATTGGTTGTGATCTGCAACCTCACCGCTAGTGGCCACTAAATTCTACACACTGAATTCTTTGTTCAATGTCAAGTATTTTTTTATGTTTTCATAATTCAATCAAATCTTGAAACTAATGTAATGTTATAAGGAGATGTGGTGCTCTATGGGAGCTACAGGTAGAGGTGCATGGGCACAAGTAATGTGATAATAAAAAATAGGCCACTGAACATAACAGAGGATAAAATATATCACTGAATGAGGATAAAATATAACAGGTATGGGGCAGGTTGTAAAATTTATTCTCTCTCTCTCTCTCTCTCTCTCTCTCTCTGAAATATTGATTGACTTTATTATTGTTGTTATGTTATTCTTTGATTAATGTAAAACATATATATTTTCTGTCATGAAAAACAAATGATTTTTTACAATGGTGGCCTGGAAAAAGATGTCCTCCTTTTAGTTAAAAAACAAAACAAAACAAAAAAAGACAATGAACAACCAAGACCAGCTTGAAAAAAATGCCAATACAAAATGAAACCAGAAATTTAAACAGACGGTCTTACAGTATATTGCAAAGAAGAAAGCTTCGCCTCACCACTTTCCTCTATGGAGTTCATGGAGTCCAGCTTTGGCCGGAAGTGGGTTCCGATGAGGTCCGACATGGAATGAGCAGCAGAGAGCTTATGGGAACCGGCAAGAAGCGGCCTCTTCACCTTGGTCTCGGGCTGCGCCTCTGGGGTGCGGGGCTGCTGGCACTGGGGCTCCGAGTCGCATGCGGCCGAACGAGGCAGGATGGCCGAAGAGGTGTCAGAGTAGCCGCTGTCATGCTTGCGACCCTTCATCTTGTCCTTGAGCTTGGAGAACGGCGAGCGGGGCTTGTCCTTGATGGAGAGGTCAAACATGCTGGCGGTCATGTTGTTCCTCATGAACTGGATGCTGACCTGGATGCGGCCGTGTTCTTTCCTCTTCTTCCCTGGCTTGGACTCCAAGGCATACCAGCTGAAATGGGAGCGAGGGGGAAACTTCAGGCATGCACATCAGGGAGCACATTCTAATGCCTTTAAGAAGGAATGGGCCATTTACAAAAAACAACTAAACGTCCCAAAGAATTTTTTAGAGATGATTAGACCCAATTCGACATAATGGAGGGGGACAGGTCATAGTCATAATGTGGTAAAAAGGCCGTATAACATTCTTTGTAATATGTTCTATCAAGCTCTTTGTGGACACCAATAAGTAGGCTTATTCAAGCAGTAGTGATCCAAAAGTAATCCAAGAAGTATACACATACAGAGGTCTTATTGTATTTTTGTAGTTGACCGAAGTGAATTTGAATTTTAAGGAGGGGTACATTTATTATTCAAAGGATAAACATTATTCCCTGCAAACTAAATGTAAGAAATACCCTGCCATGCGGAACATAATGTGGACCATTTCATGCTGCTCTCGGTTCCTATTTGTTTAACCCCTCTGCTTTTTCTAGCGAAAGTAATGGGATTTATTCCTTTCACTGTGAGCAAAATAAAAGGTGACATTTGCACAAATCTGGCCTTTGTTCAGAACAGCAATGGCAAGCAATTGCAACGTCACAATAGCGGATAGCCTTGCAGGTCATACATGGTAATGAGAAATATATTTACTTTTAAAGGATTTGCATTAAGTTCCTTTTTGAAACGGCCAGATCAAAAGGAGGCAAAAATACACTTCCTACCAATGTGGTCTGTCTGTTATTGATACATTGGTAAAAAAAAAACAACTAATGATTAGGTTATATGGCTGGACCTGTACATTGTTTTAATCAGTCCATCTTGCTGCCTAATCACCATTGCAAAAAAGGCCTTGCTGGGTGTAATTCCCATGCCGTGCGGCCGCCTTCCCTTGGCTGGTGAGCAGCCACAGCATGCTGCTGAAGTGGGGCCGGGGCTGTGCTTCACATGTGTGTCAAGGCCAAGATAAACCTCCCACTACAATACTCCCAACTCTACCCGGGCCGGTGGGAAACTCCTCACAATCAACAAACACAGGTGTTCGATAATTAGGGCCTGCCTACTCGGATATCAGGAAAGACTTTCGTCCTCAATATGTCAGTTCCAAAACATTGTGAATGGGCTGCTGAGAAGGCAAGACCACTGTGCAGTGCAGATACACAGTATCTATGGTTTGAGCCTCATTGTCAGCCTGTCTACGGTGTGGGATTAGGCCAACCGGCTACGTGGGCATATCTACAATAGCACCCTGGAGGTGAATCAGTTTAAGCTCCTAAAACAAATACAACCATTAATTCGACATTGATGATGACACACTGCGATTCTCCACAACTGATGGTCAAAGTGGAAATTTATTAATGTCTTTGCATGGCACCAAAAATTATTTTTAAGCAAAAACCACAATTATTCTGTTACGGTTTGGCCAAAGGATGAAAGAAACTGCACAGTGTCAGGCTTATGCAGCCAACACACACAATTACAATTAAATCTCACACTACATCTTGATACCTGGGTGTTGCTGGTGCAGCTGTTGGGCCTACTCCTTTCATATCTACAGTATGGAATTGTTTGTACATAGGCTGAGTGTGAATGCAAGTGGCTAACAAGACGTTTGGCCAGCTCCACCACATTCAATTAAGCTACCTGCTGCTAACCAAATCAGGGTTCAAACTGAAAGGCATGTACATATAATCTCACAACAATGTAGGCTATTTCATTGCTAAGCTTCTTACAGCAGGACTAAAAATTTGACCACCAACCGATGCTGGCTAAATCAGCTTCAGTCACTTTTTAAGTGACAAAATTGATTATTGTTTTTACATTTTTGGAGACAACAGCTGGAGACTTTTTAGAGCTAATGGACAAGCTTTAAAGCTTGTCCATTAGTGTCCTTTCTAGACCAGTTCACAGACAAAGCTACACCCCAGTCAGCTATTAGTTCATAAAGTTTGGTAGACATGATAAAAAGGATAGGCAAGTATGTGTTTTGCAAACAGTTAATCCTTGTTAACCACATACTGGGGTTTAAGAAAGTGTAACTTGTGCATCTAAAAAAATATGAGATTTGTTTTTCAAAATGTTTATATAGATATAACAAATATCTCTCTCTCTGTCTCACACACACACACTTTTAAAAAGATTTTCCTTGACATGACAAAGGAGCAGAACAAATATTTCTATACTGTGAGAGGGTGAAACAACGACTTACTCAGTTTTCCTTCGCTCTTTGTTGTCAAAGATTTCATTGAGGTTGATGGATTTCTGACCCAAGAACTTGTCCATCCCAACCAAGGAGCGGTGCATCACAATAAGGCAAAGTTCATATATTTCTGGGTTGCCCTCCAGAAGTAGACCAGGCAGTTCAAAAGAGGCCTCTTCTCTCCAGACAGGGTCAAGTGTTTTCTCTGCAACTGATGTTGAGTACTTTTCTTTGCCCAGCTGGATGATAGTGTAGGCATCATTGGTGCCATTTTTGCCTTTGGGCTGTAAACCTGCTGCTTGTAGAACAGTGGCTTGGACATGGGTCGGGAACCACTTTTGAGACTGTTCTGCCAGTGACATGGTCAACTGTGTAGTGTTAGTAAGACATTCAAAGCTATTTAAATGAAAATAAACAACAGAAGCCTAGTAATAACTCTGACATACAATAAGGAAAAAGAGGATTTGCTATGGGTTGGTTAAAATGTTGTTGTGCAATATCATACTAATATAACCAATATCAAACAACAAAAAACAAAACAAGTCACAAAACTGAGCTAGCCCCATCTTTTAACATGTGCCTATCATTTATGTCCAAGCCACCGGTGAGTCATCTGAAAATGCAAATAAAAAAGAAAATTATTATTATTACCGTGAACAACACTGAGACATGCTTGTCTGTCTAAAGCATGTTTTAACTGGTGGCAGTTGTTAGTTTACTCGTTTTGGAAAATGCTCTCCAGAGAAAGATAATTAATGAGAAGGAATAAGTTAGATTACTGACTCTTGAAGAACAGTGGTGGAAGAAGTACTCACTCTAGAGCTGCAACGATTAGTCGATTCATCGATTAGTCGCCGACTATAATTTTAATGACCAACTATTTTGATAATCGATTAATCGTTTTGAGTCATTTTTTAAAAACAACATTTCCAAATTCTCTGATTCCGGCTTCTTAAATGTGAATATTCTCTGGTTTCTTTAGTCCTGTAGGAAGGTAAGGTGAATATCTTTGGGTTGTGGACAAAGCAAGACATTTGAGGACGTCGCCTCAGGTTTTGGGAAACAGCGATCAACGTTTTTCAGCGTTTTCTGACATTTCATGGACAAAACAACTAATCGATGAATCGAGAAAATAATCGACAGATTAATCGATAATGAAAATAATCGTTAGTTGCAGCTGTAACTCACTCAGACCTTGTACTTAGTACAAATACAAATACCGTGACACAAAATGAAACGTCAACGCACCACAGTATCAATACTAAGTAATAGTATACAAGTACTCGCTCTTAAATGTACTTAACAGTATTAAAAGTAAAAGCACTTGTCACATTGTGTGCCCCGGTCTACGACGTAATCAAGTTCTAATACACCTTTGTACTACAGATGAGCGCTCATACAGATCCTGTTTACAATTTACATGAATAAATATAAGCAGTGTCAGTAGTAATTTGCAGAGATGGAGACCTGATGTATCATCGATGACCAATCCTAAATCAGCACATTAGATCTAGCGCCTGGTCCGGCTGGCTTCAGATACATAAATACAAATCCTGACTTATTTCATAACAAACTAAAGCGGCATGACTGTGTTACACGTGTAGTAGAGTAAATACGAGTGTTTGAAGTGTAGTGGAGTAAAAGTTTAAAGTCTGCAATGTATGTATCTTTAAGTCGGTACAAATACTTGGAAAACCCAAGTAGAGTAATGACAAGCAACTTTAAACGGTCGCTAGACGAAGGCTGCCAAGCGGCGCTACACCTCTCGCGTCTCTTTCAAGCGACGCTGATCACGGTACGAGCACTTGAATGAGTACGTTTCTTTTTTTAAATCATAATACTGGACAAACGTATGTGGAGCTATGCTGTATTACCATGGCTAGCAGTGTAGTTGTAGCTGCATGCTAACCCTACTGGGGCTACAACTGAACGCCATGCTCACACACACATAAGCCCACGCACCTGCATATACTTCCCCCCGAATGTAATGAACGGTCCATTCCTTTAGCGTAGCGTACGGAACAGAGGCGACACGGACACTTTCGCCAAGAATTAATCAGATGCTGCTGTTGCTAGTAGCACAGGCATCCACTCGGTGGCCAGCTTTACTTCCTTGTGTGATGTCACTTCCGTTTGCGTCGGTGAAAGTTCAACAGTAACGTGAAAATTTGATCACAACAAACTCCACCCACAAAAAAAAAAATAATAATAATAATAAAAATACTAATACTACTACTATTACTAGTAATAATAATACTAATACTACGACTACTAGTACTACTAATAATCATAAGAGTAATACTACTACTATTACTAGTAATACTACTACTACTACTACTACTACTACTACTAATAATAATAATAATAATGTAATAATAACACGAATAATACAAATATTACTACTATTACTAGTAATACTAATAATAATACTAATAACAATAATGATAACAATACTACTACTACTACTATTACTAGTAATAATAATAATAATAATAATAATAATAATAATAATAATAATAATAATAATAATAGCAGATGGTATAGATAACACACTCTCACACCTTGATGCAGTATCTCTAACTCTACACTGTTGGTAAGTGTGTAACAGTTTGGGTTTGTGTTTCCAGGTTGAGGTGCAACAGAAAGGCTGACCCCAGCCGTAAAGGTACATTTCACCATTTTGACTGTTACAAGTGCAGGACAGACAACAGACAACATGCTTACTCAACCCACTCCCTGGAAAGCTCGTTAAAGAGCTGTTTCCAATTTTAGGAAACACCCTCTATTCTAACCCTCTATTCTTAACATTAATAACTCATCTCTCTCCTCTGGCATTGTACCTTTTAAGATAGCCATGATTAGACCCACGGCCGGTGTGCGTCTTGCCCATCCAATCAAAAGTTCAGAAGCGATCTCCACTCTGCGATCAGAGTGATCCCCGCTCCCCGTTTCTCCAAACAAAACAGATAAAAACTGTGTGATTTTATTCTAGATGTATTTATTTTCCTCTATTTCCTAATCGAATGAAACAAAAAACGCCAATCAATATCTTATACTGCCCCCCAATCAAAGCAGTTCAATCAAGGCCTTACTTAAAAATAAAAAATAAAAACCCAAAAACCCAACCCAACTATAGGCCAGTCTCAAATCTCCCCTACATCTCCAAAATTCTTGAAAAAATTGTAGCACAACAGCTTACTGATCACATGTCCTCCAGTGATCTACTTGAATTCTTTCGATCCAGATTCAGAGCACTCCACTCCACTGAGACGGCCCTCACAAAAGTGGTTAATGATCTTTTATTAGCAATGGACACGACACTTCATCAGTAGTACTACTACTCGACCTCAGCTTTGATACGGTTGATCATAACCTACTGCTAGATCGCCTTGACACGTGCATTGGCATTAGAGGTTTGGCACTTTCCTGGTTTAGATCTTATCTTTCAGAGAGTACACACCGTGTAATTCATGGCAATGTGACCTCTGAGTATTGTAATGTTACTTGTGGGGTTCCACGGGGATCGGTACTTGGCCCTTTGTTGTTTAGTATCTACTGTATATGTTGCCACTTGGAGATATCATATGCAAATATGACATCATCTTTCATTGTTATGCTGATGATACCCAGCTATACATGCCCTTAGAACTAACTAACCCGCGCAATTGTCGCACTCTAGAGGCGTGTCTTGCTGAAATAATACAGTGGATGTCTTGTAATTTCTTGCTTCTCAACTCTCAGAAAATTGAGATGCTGGTTATTGGTCCTGCCAGACACAAGCACCTGTTTAAGGATATCACTCTGAACTTTTATAGCTGTACTATTACCCAAAGTAACTCAAACAACTTAGGAGTTATATTTGGCCCCATTCTCTTTTTTCAACTGCATATTAAGAACATTACCAGAACTGCATTTTTTCATCTTCGCAATATTGCTAAGCTACGGCTCATCCTATCCATGAGTGACGCGGCGACCATAGTCCATGCATTTGTAACATCCCTTTTAGATTATTGTAATGTCTTGCTCTCTGGCCTTCCGAGGTCTAGTATTTAAAGCCTCCAGTTAGTACAAAACATTGCGGCAAGAATCCTGACTAGGACTAGAATGTTTGACCATATTACCCCTATACTGGCCACCTTGCACTGGCTCCCGGTTTACCTCAGATGTGACTTTAAGGTTTTGCTACTTACATATAAAATGCTCAACGGTCTAGCACCTTCCTAGCTTACTGACTTAGTGGTACCTTATGTACCATCTCAAGCCTTATGCTCACAACATGCTGCTCTTTTCGTGATTCAGGGAGTTAAAAAGAAGTCCACAGGCTCCAGAGCATTCTCACTCCAGGTCCCAGTACACTGGAACACCCTACCTGCGGAAATCAGAGCTGCTACTTCTGTAGAAATGTTTAAATCAAGACTTAAGACTCATTTTTACAGTCTTGCATTTGGTTAACCAGACCCGTCCTGTTAACTTGCCTCTCACCCTGCCTTCACCCCTTAGCACTAGTACATGACGTCTGGATATTAACCCACTGTGTTCTACCTCTCTCTCCTCAAGAGAGGGGGGAGGTCAGTCTCCTGCAAGCGAAAGGAGGCTGTTGCTGTGGTCATGGAACCAGGGGGAGCCCGGTCGTGACCCTTTCCAGATGTGGACGATACTGCTCCGACCAACATGGATGGGACCTGATGAGGACCATTTCCCTGGAGGCGTCCACCTGCGGCGCTCTGCACCAGCAAATAGACTCTCATACTGTCTAGCTTTAGCATAGTATTAGTAGTAGTAGTATAGTAATACAATAACCTATGATTTGTCATATTATATTATTAATGTTGCCCACTCGTCATCCACTGCAACCTGGTCATCCAGGAAGGGGGATTCCTCCTTCTGTGGCCCCTTCCTTTTTTTTCCCAAAGGGTATTTCTGGGAGTTTTTCCTGGCCCGGATGGGGGTCCAGACTAGGGGAGGCCGTTGATTTCTATGTGAAACGTGGGTTTGTGAAGCCCTCTGAGACTGTATTGTGATTAAGGACTATATAACTAAACTTGACTTGACCTGACTACTAATCCTTCATATAACATCGGTAAGGACCCCCACAAAAAACATGCAGAACATCGTCCTCCGTCTCCACCTCAAGCTGATGTGTGGTGAGCGTTCTGGCACAAAATGGCTGCCGTGCATCACCCAGGTGGGTGCTACACATTGGTAGTGGATATCTAGATGAAGTGCTATATAAATGTACTCCATTATTATAATTTAACATTCAATAATGAATTGTTCCAAAAAAACATGCACACAATTATATAAATATTATCTGCTGACGGATCCTCGTACAGTAAGGCACTCGAGCAAATTAAATTAAAGATGAAGCAATAAAAAAAAACAATTAAGTAAGGCATCAAAAACCAAACATGAAAGCTTTTATGTCTAATGTGATTCATTGTTATACTGTATTGTATTGAGACAGTTGTAATCTGAAGCTGCAGTTATAAGACAAAAACATTAAATGAAAATATTAGCCAAGACGACTGTGTCAGATTCAGTGAGTGTGTGTGTGTGTGTGTGTGTGTGTGTGTGTGTGTGTGTGTGTGTGTGTGTGTGCGTGCGTGCGTGCGTGCGTGCGTGCGTGCGTGTATGTGTGTGTGCACTGAGAGGGAGGGTCACTTTACCTGAGGAGGGTAAATCACACAAACATGGAAAGTGCTTTCGCCTCATGAGGGGGGACATGAAGGAACAGATAAGGGGTTCCCTTGAATGAATACAGAAATTCGTGTCACCCCACTTGACAAGTACATCTTAACCAAACACACCTGCCCATGTTATTTTATCGTTCTGCTTCAAACAGTGCAGTATGTACATACCACAAGCCCGAGGTCGAGGTTAGGCCATCCATCAAAGTGAGATTATTACTCTTATCTAGAGTTCATCTTTAAATGAAATGGCACGGCTTAGTAACATATTGGGTGTTCAAAAAAAATTGCTGTTCAAAAAAATGTGATTCCGATTGTTTTGAATAGATTTGTGTCCATGCTATCCTAAATTGTGTATTGTGCTTCTAACAAATGATGGATATAATTGCATCTTAAATGTTGGGGATATTGCTTGGCTAACTGTATTGATTACCACAAAGGGTCAATAGTTAAGTAAAGTTATGCACATATTTTATCAATAGAGCTGGTGCTTATTTTTGCTCTAAGAAAATATTTGAGAAAATATTTGATTATCTGAACGAAATAGTGCCGTGTAACATGCGTATGCAATGTCGGGTTCATGACACTGATCCTCAATAAGAGAAGAATACCTTCCTATCCTTCCTTGGTGTGATAAAAAAAA
>OMKR01103556.1:0-16455 GCA_900302355.1 Cyttopsis rosea | reverse complement strand
GCATTGGCTTCAGGTGCGAATGTTTTAAAGGCCACCTCCAGTCAATTTCCAATCCCTGCTTTCTCCCTCATGGGTGCTGCACATAGAAAATGGGGATGTTGGGTAGTAATCAAACATCATATATTAGAAACGCTGTGGCAGCTAGTGATAAATTACATGCATTCTCACAAACACTAGGCTACTAGCTAGCGTCCAAAATGGTAAACAATGAAAGTAAGCATAGCGACCACTCCAACCAACCCTTTGAAGAAGAGGATTTTTTCTATATAGATATGATGAATCGCTCATTAGTTTTGTCATCAAAAGCCCTTAGCCGATCATCTATAAAGAAGCGGAATTTGTGTGAAGAAATAGTTTATCATCATACATCAAGTACAGTTTCAACAAGAGCTTGAAATGTTGTCACTCAAATCTGTTATTTGTCCCTAATATATAGCGGTAGAATCGATATATCGCAGAAGGGAGTTTCACAGGATAAACAATCAAAAAGAATGGCATCCCTGCTAATTCAATGTCACCTTTCCGATTTAATAGAACTTGATGATGTGTGTTTGTGTTTTAGCCTGTCCTTCGCGTGGAGCAGATGTGTTTTGCTTTGCTCTCCACTCTTGCTCTCTGCTTTGCTTCTATTTTTGTCAATATTAGCCCGTTTTTTCTGCTGCAACGCTTAAAGAAGAAACAGACATATATTTTACAACTACTTATAATGGATTACCACTTATTTTAAACCACCACCAGCTACAGTGTGGTGCGTGGGAAAAGTATGGCTCCCCTCGCTTCAGAGTCATCAAGATGCACAGACTGCTCTCAACTGTTACAGAAGATTGCTGTAATCGATACCAGGATCATCATTTTGGAAAAATTTGGAACCCTAACCCTAACCCTAACTTTACGATACACTACCAATGTCTCCTATGGTAAGCCGACAAAACCTTGCACAGCTAGGCAGGTTCAAAATGAAGAACTGTCTATAAATGACAATATAATCTTTCCAAAGCTTGGTAAAACTGAGCCAATACAAACAAAGCCCTCTACGACTAGAGAGAATACCAACCCCTGGTACAAGTTGGGAGCAAAGCCCAACAATAAAATCAGAGCTGTAGTCCAGCGTGGAACAGCGCTAAGGCCAGCTCATTCCACACAGGGCATCAGCAGACCAACCATACGACTGCAGAACAGGTTTGAACCTCTACAAAATCAGCATGAGCTGGAAACAGAGCAATGCTGACCAGATGCACAAAAGACAATGAGAGAGACTCTGCTATTAGAGACATTAGTGGTAAGATGCTAAAAATATGTTGCTTCCCAGGCGCAATGGTCAGTGACATCAATACTAAAATCCCCAAGATATTGTCTGATCACACAAGGATTGATAAAATCATTGTTCATGTGAGGACTAATGATAACTGAAGAAAGCAGTCAGAACTGTAAAAACAGGATTTTGTTAAATCCCTTGACAGCCTTGCCAAACGGAAGATTCAGCCATTTATCAGTTGTCCCCTACCATCAGTGGACAGAGGAATAGAGAAGTTCAGCTGACTCCTAGCTCTGAACTCAACTTGCTTTCGACAGTTGCATTTCAAAAGGGCTGAGTTTTACTGATAACTATAATCTGTTCTGGGGGCGCAAAGACCTTTTCAGACTTGATGGCCTCTGTCCAAACAGATCTAGGGTGAAACTACTCATGGAAAATTCCACTATTCCCTTCATCACCCATCCGCCCCCCACCCAAATGCACTGCAGTCTGCTCCCCTCCCAGTATCGGCAGCTCAAGGCCACCTACTCCGACTTACTGTATCTTCAGTCTACCCACAACAAACGGACCAGGGACACTCTCAGAGCCAGGCTTTCAGCTCATCCTACCCCCTTTTTTCCCCACAACTGTCTCCAACTGGGGCTCATCTGGAGTTACCCGATGGCCTGTGTCCAAACAGATCGGGATTCCCTTCCCTTCCATCCTGCCCCCCTCGTCCGTCAAGCAAGCTGCCACCACAACATCCTTCTCCTCTGCATTCATCACCACCATGGATGTCAATCCCAGGAGACAAAACAACTGATGTGTTCTTGGTCCCTGCTGCTGTAGAGATGGCATCTGCAATTTCTCAAATACCAAGTTGGGATGCAATGTCCTTGGGTCACACACTGCTAGCACACTATCAACACAGAGATGTGTCAAGTGCATGGAGCCTTTCACATTCCTCTTTTGATGAGAAACAGGCCAACCAAAATGTACTCTACTCACTTTGCCAACTTATCAAATTTGATATGTATTCCTCATCACTCAAAATCAGTTTTAGGCCCTGATATTAACACTTCAAAGTTAGCTTTACTAAATGTTAGGTCACTAACAGCATGTCACTGAGGCTACACATGAACATGGTAACACACTTGATCTGGTTGTGACAAGAGGGTTAAACATTGACAACATTACAGTGTCTAATATCAATGTTTCTGATCAATATTGTATATTCTTTGATGCTCAGTTGATCATAAACAGGAACATGAAAGAAACTGTAGTTCAAAAACGGCTCCTAGATGCAACAGCAGAACTTAAATTCTCAGAGCTTGTAAGGAAACTGGATTCTTGTCATCGAAGCTCAGTACATCAAATGGTTGATGCTTTCAATAACAATCTGATTAATACACTGAACAAAGTGGCCCTACTTAAGGTCAAAAAGAGGTTAAGTGGTAAATCTTCACCATGGATAAATAACTCTGTCCGGAAGTTCAAGAAATCATGTAGAGAAGCTGAAAGAAAATGTAGAAATTCTGGAAACTCCAGAGGTCTATAGTAGCATTTATAAAGAATCCTTCTTTGTATATAACAATGTTGTACATGCTGCAAGAAAATACACATTTTCCAAGATTATTACAGAGAGTGGGAGTAACCCTAGAATATTGTTTTCTACCATTGACCAATTGCTTAATCCTGACCCTGCCGACATTTTAAGACAAGCACCTGTCACAAAATGTGAGGAATTTGCTACATTCTTTAAAAGCAAAAGTACAACTATCAGAGTATTACTTCCACTGCTGACGATAAAAAGGATAAAAAGAAAGCATCCATGAGGACCTTTAATAATATTTGTGTTGCAGAATTCTGCAAGTTTGTAATAGAGAGTAAATCTTCCACCTGCTCTCTTGATCCTGTCCCCACTATATATTTTAAAAAGGTTTTCAATAGTGTCTCAAGCTCTGCTCTGAAAATCATTAATACATCACTTGAGACTGGGGTTTTTCCTGATGCTTTTAAAATTGCTGCTGTGAAACCACTGTTGAAGAAAACACACTTGGATTATGGGGTCCTACGTAAGAGGCCCATATCAAACATTACTCATAAGGTACATTACTCAGAAAGTAGTCTGTAATCCAATTAACTTTGTAAATAAAAATAACATTTTGGAGAAATTTCAGCCAGGTGTCATAGCCAATCGCAGCACTGCTCTCACCAAAATAATCAATGATTTAAGACTTAGCGCTGATGTCAACAAGGTTTCAATTCTTGTTTTTTTAGACTTGAGTGCAGCATTTGACACCATTGATCACAATATTCTCATAGATCTTCTGGAGAACTGGGTTGGTCTGTCTGAATGTGTTCTGAACGGGTTCAGAACTTACATCACAGAGAGAAAGTTTTGTCATCTGTCTTGGAGATCATGTATCAGAGAAACATGATATAACTTATGGTGTTGCACAAGGGAGCTCCCTTGGGCGCTTACTTTTCTCACTTTACATGCTTCCATTAGGTGATATTATCAGAGAACATAATGTAAATTTCCATAACTATGCCGATGATACACAACTATCTGTGGAGCCAAATCTTGCAGATGCCTACTACCTCTCACCGCTCTCACTACCTGTCTATTTGCTATAAATGTGACCCAGGTTTACATTTCGAAATTTGACATTTTTGTTTTTTCACATGGATATGAAAGTGTAGAATCAGAGCTTCAAAACAAGATGTCACTTGTGGGAATAAAGCAAATATTTTGGAATCTATGGCTTATTTACAATTAAGGTTTTGAAAACAGAAGTTCTGAGAAATCAGCTCTTAAAGTTTTAGAACACATTTCCAGACTTTTTCAGCACAAAACACACATTTAGAAACACAATTACTGCTTTCCAAATACATTTGGATAGTGCTGTACTCCTTCAATGAGATAATGTTAAATGTGTTTTACTGAAATAATGTTTGTATAATTCATTTATAAAAATATTGGAAATGCATAATTCAAGTTAATCCTATAATTTTAAATTGATAAGTTAAAGTTCTTTGCTCACTATACTAGCATGACCCCTCTATCATTCTGTAACTTGTAAACTTTCCCATTTCCTGTCTTTACTGTTTTATGACAGTGATTCTGGGAATTGTTGTTTTTCTGGGAGGACTCTGCTACGCCGCCTCGCAGTGCAAGCGCAGTTCCGTAATATGATTGAGAGCTTCTGCCACCCTCTTCTCGTCCATTACAACACAGAGATATGTTTTCACAGAGAAGTGAAATTTCTTGCTTCTTGCGTTTATGTGTTGTTGTTTCTTTAGCAATTGTTTAAGGAAGTGATGTCAGCAATTCTTCTTTCTCTCCTCTCTTGGCGTGAGAGACGACATTTATTTACCACACAAAGAAGAGCCAATGTTGTAGTTTAGGAGTAGATACACTTTTTAACATTATTTTATCAAAACGGTTTCACATTCTAACATGACATCACACAGAATATCGAAGGATTATCTTGATCTGCATGTTTGCACCAAAGGGAACCGTAAGATCACGGTTCACGCTGTAGTTTGAGTGTAACAATAGGGTGAGTAACTTTTTTTCCCTTTAATTTGCTGGTGGAGAGTGAGTAGCCTCGACATTTTAATATTTATCTAATATTTAAAAGTAAAATTCAGTTTTGAAAATTAGTTGAGAGATAGAAAACAAATTGAGGAACATAAATCTGCTATAATCCAATCCGGATTTCCGAGGTTTCTCTGGGTTGTTGTGTGTGCCGGGTTAGGACGTGGTTGGTCACAAATGATTGGATGAGTAAAATTTTCTGAAAACAAAATGAAGATGAGACAGAAGTCCTTTTAGTTGGCTCAAAAGCCAAAAGAGAGGAACTCTCTGAAACACTTGATAAGATGAATCCCTGGGTCAAATCAGAAGTAACAAGTCTGGGTGTTATTATAGATTCAAATTTAAGTTGTTAATTTAACCCTAACCTTAACACCAACACATAGCCCCGGGAACACTGGAATGGAGAGAGGCCAGTAGCAGAGCTGGGCATGGTGTTATGCGCATATTTTACCCATAACAGTTGTGTGGACCATGAAGTAGGATTCCGTGAAACCATGCAGCGCAGCACGGTCTCCATCTCCTGGTTCTTCCTCTCCGTCTGGCCATTGGACTGGGGTTGGAAACCCGAAGAGAGGATGACTGTGGCCACCAGCAGACTGCAAAACTATGTACATAAACGAGAAGTGAATTGAGGCACCCTATCAGAGACAATGACTCTAGGGAGGCCGTGCACTCTAAACACTTGATTTAACATGACTTCAGCCGTCTCTCTGGCTGTGGGCAATTTAGGCAGTGGCATAAAGTGAGCAGCCTTGGAGAATCTACCACAGTGTAGCGGACATCATGCATCACCACAGAGCTCTTGTGTTCAGAGATTCATCGGGTCACCCACGAGGGCCCTCACACTGACCTCACAAGGGAACAATTGTAACCACTCGAGTCTCATGGTACTCAATGGTACTCATCACGTTGATTGCCTCAATCCAATAAAAGTGTGACCTCAAAGAAGTCTCCAATAAGTTATCAGGGCCAGAAGTGGAACAGGAAGACATTGGGCCGGGCAACAGGATTTTACGATAGGATGCTAAAGCAGCTATTGTCCCTGTCGGTCACAGACCCTGCAGCAAGCATAAGATAAGTCTTCCCCAGTCGGATTATTACATCAAGGAATCTGAGAACAAATGGTATGAAGATGCATAAACAATCCACATAACAGAGAACAGTGAAACGATTACACTAAGGACCACCGAACCCTTTTGCTCCATCTCTGACACCCAGGAATTCCACACCCAGGCCTGGAGGAGACAGTTTGGCCGGTTAATTATGACCCTAGGTGACAGGAACTTCACGAAGTAAAAACCCAGACCATATTTCACAGAAGCTGCAACTCTCAAGGTTTTCTGGTATAAACTGTATCGTGATGAAAATGGACTACAAACAATTTATAAGTAATGTAAGGTTATTCTGTAGAAGATGACAGGAAATATAATCCAACTCTCAAAAATCTTGGACTTCCAGAACCATAGATAGCCTCTCAGGTGTAGGAATGCATGTCATTGCCAAAGCCCATTGTAACCACTTGTTGTTTTTATTTTCTGTAGTCTTTTCATTGTTGATGTAACCAAATGTATTTTTATATCTCTTCTTTTATTAATGAAATGCTAGTATGGAACAGAGTAGTTAAATTGGTTAGAAATCTATTTTCTTATATTTTTCACACCTGGTAGAGATAGTAATTAGATTCATGCATTATTACTAACATTAGGAGTTGTATAAGTTAGATATTAAATCCGCTGTAGGAAATTAACCAGATACAGATTTCCTTTGTTTCAGTGTTATTAGAATCGTTTTGAAAATGCTTTGATACCATAAGATCAAATGTTTTATTCTTAGTTACTTTTTGTAATATGTTCATACCAATATACATTTTTACAATATGTAATATAAATACATATGCCATTTTGAAAGCCTCAGATGTGGTCAGATTGGAGGAATATGATGGAGGAATATTTACTTAAATGTCTATGTTAAAAATTAGTCAAAAAAAAGAACAAGGACTCTGATTGGAGGCTGGGATTTAAGTTCATGCCCCAGTCCATTTTTATTATTAAATTTTTAAGCTTTAGGATGCGTGAATGCGCAACACACGGTCTGACGTTTTGAGTTTTGTAGTTAATTCTTTTAAAGTCGATAATAATATCTGATCAATGTCGAATGGCCAACAACATTGTTTGCAAGATATTTTTGATGAGTTTAGTTACATGCTAGTTCAGCTAGAATTCAAGAATTCAAGAAGAATTCAAGAATTCAAGAATTGTTTATTAATCACACATTTTTTAACCACACGCATGCGGAGGGTGACACACACACACACACACACACATGCAGTGGTGAACGATGAGATTTGGTCTCTGCGTTTATCTCATCCCGGCCGTCTTTCCTCCAGGGGCAGCCAGGAGCAGCTACCATCCAACGTCCAATGACAACGTCTCCAGACACTCCGAAGAAAGCCGCGCCTTGGTCTCTGTAGGAGACTGCAGCCACGCCTGTCGTCCAGACGAATCCAGGGAGAGACGGGGCTTCACCGCATTGCTGCCTTGCCCCAACCGCCGATGCGGCCTGCCAGTGGGATCCAATTCCACCGAGAGTCGTGTTCCCCAAATAGAGCCAAAGTGACCATGGGAAGTTTCTGTCCCTTGGCACACCGTCCTCGACACAGTGCTACGCCATGCCAGGCACGACCAATCGTTACAGTTGGTGATCATGTTTTTGATGTCAAAGTATAGGTTCTTTTTCTTTAATTCTTTTCACTCTTAATTCACAGGTTAGGATTAGAAATTAGTTCAGAAATTCCCTCTTTAGTTACAACCCCATATATTCTTTCCAATCTCATCAGATAACAATGTTGAGTATCTATTTTACGTAATTCCTTTTCTATGTTTCTTTAATGATTTAATTTGGGGTCTGTGGGTATTTTGAGTCTTCATGAATATTGCACTGTACACAGAAACAAATCCCTGATTACACCTAGATTTGAGAGAGATAATTACAATTAAGAGAGAGTCCTGGCTACCCTAGGATGGCAAGCTAACCGGGAGGAGTGTCCCCACTTCAGAACCAGAGAGTATACATTGGCTGGCACAAAATGGCAGTTATCAGGGCAAGTGCTGGGAGATGGGTGGCTAGAAAGAGAGTCCTTTACCTTCTGCTCCACCTACCAAGTAACCACACCGACTATACAGGCAAAATCTCCTCTGGTTGTGAAAGATGACCCTCAGCTTGGCAGACATGAGAAAGGGTGTCAGGTTTGGTGTTCTTTGATCCCGGACAGTATGAAAGAGAAAATTCAAATCGATTGAAAAACAGCGTGGCCTGTCTGGGACTCACTTGGCTGCCCGGATGTATTCGAAGTTCTTGTGATCAGTCCAGACAATGAACACTTGTTCCACTCCCTCCAACCAGTGCCTCGACTCCTCCAACGCCATCTTGACTCCCAACAGCTCCTGGTTCCCAATGTCATAGTTGCACTCTGCAGGGGATAACTTGCGAGAGAAGAAGGCACAGGGGGTGAAGTTTATGATCGGCAGCTTTCTGGGAGAGTACGGCCCCTACACCCAAATCTGAGGCATCCACCTCCACCACAAACTGACAGGAGGGGTCAGGCAGGTTGAGAATGGGTGAGGAGGTGAACTGTTTCTTTAACTCACCGAAGGTCTTGTCTGCCGCAGGTGACCAGAGGAAAGGAGAACTTGTGGAGGTCAATGCAGTGAGTGGCGCCACCACAAGGCTATAATTCCAGATGAACCTTCTGGAGAAGTTGGCAAACCCCAAGAACTGCTGCAACTTTTTCCTGGGGGCGGGTACCAGCCAGTCGACGACTGCCCGAACCTTGGCTGGATCCATCTACATTGGTGAGACCAAAGGGCATGACCAGGTACTCATAATGTCCCCTGGAGGTGTTGAAGGCTGTCTTCCATTCGTCTCCCTCCTTGACCAGATGATAAGCGTTCCAGAGATCCAGCTTGGTGAACATAGTTGCCCCCTACAGGAGTTCGAAAGCAGAAGATATGAGGGGAAGGGGGTACTTGTTCTTTACCATTATATTGTTCAGATGTCAGATTGTCTCCATGGCCTTCGTCTCGGGGTGGACAGGACAGTATAGTCCGCCCCTCTGGGGTATGGAACCAGGAAGAAGCTCAATACTGCAGTCGTAGGGCTGATGAGGTGGAAGCAAGGTGGCCCAAGACTTGTTGAACACCTCCTTCAGTGGCAAGTACTCAGGAGGTACCCCAGAGAGGTCAGGGAATTCTATGGGAGGAGGAGAACTAGGGACAGGAAACAGAGCAGATCTGAGGCATACTGAGTTGCAATATGCCTCCATATATATATATAACTCCATTGTAGACTGGAACCCGTTCCCCAGTCAATCTGTGGATTATGTGTCAGGAGCCAAGGGAAACCCAAGATTGACGGTAGTTGAGGAGAATGTATCAGGTGGAATGTAAGAGTTTCATGATGGTTACCTGATATGCAGAATGAGAACGAGAATTACTGTAGCTTTGTAACTACAGTTCTATGAAGGAGGCGTAGCCCCTTAGTGGGGGGCTCCTAATGGTAAATCTCCAACGTGCATGCGCGACTACTGAAAATGTATCACGTGCACTTGCTTTAGTCAATCAGGATGGAGCAGCATAGCCCTATATAAGCTGTAAGGTCCGCCATCTTGTCCTCTAAAACCAATTCAGCAAGACTGATGGGGTAGTGGGGTATAAACCCTAAGAGGCTATGCCTCCTGTAGAACTGTAGTTACAAAGCTACAGTAACTCTTGTTCTATGTCAGGAGGCTCTGCCCCTTAGGGGCTATGCTCCAATTGGTATACTAGGGGTGGATACCCCCGATACTATTCTCCCCGCTACGCCCAACACACCTCAAGTGCATCCAGGGTGAAGGCCAAAGCAGCCAAATGTGATAGAGAACGTAAAAACCGCACACCACGACCCTGGCGATCCATCGTGCACAACAAAGGCCAATGGGAAGCAACTAACACCACACACACTGTAGGGCAGAGAGAGAGTGTTACTCACTAAACACAGGCAAAGACCAGATAATCAGAGTAGACTATGAAAGAAAAAACTCCCCTAAGCCTGCTCAGCCGTAATACCAAGGACAAACTGGGAGAGAGACCCTGCGGGTCATCCCTCGCGTGAAGGAGAACCACGGAAGACACTGAGCAGTGTCTCTCTACGTAAACAGGTCCACCTGTGCTGTCCTGAATCGTCTCCACAGCTGGAGTACTATATCCGGGTGGAGCCGCCACTCCGGCACTGGTGACCTCACACCCCCCTGGCGGTTAATGTAAGCCACCGTAGCCCGGTTGTCTGACCTGATCTGCACATCCAGGCCCCACACAGTCTCCAGCTCCAGGAGATTGATGTGCTGTGTGGACAGAGACCACATGCCCCCTACCGCCTAGCCACGACCCACCCCATCCCGTCAGGGAGGCGTCCGTGAAAACCTGTGTGTAAAGGCAAACTTGGCCCAGACGCACGCCCTGTGTGAGGGTCTGGGGATCTCTCCAGTAGGCCAGATCCCTGTCGAGGGATCGCGATATGACCAACACACCGTGGTGCACCGGGTTCAACCAGAGCCCTCCAAACCACCGCTGGATACTGCACATGTGTAGGAGGCCCAACGGCACTACAGCAGTCCGAGCAACTTTATGATGGTCAGTGCCGTCACCCAGTGACCCACCTGGACATGCAAAGGTGGATATAATGTCCATTCTCCGTTCTCCATCTTCACGGTGTCTGACCCAGATAGACCACATGCTGGCTGAGTATGGAAGTGCTTTTCTCCCAGTTTATTGTGAACGCCAAGTCTGTGAGGTGTGCAATCACAAGCTTGGTGTGGGCGATCTGACCCCCTGACCATGCAGTAGTAGAAGTGCCACCTCGACGCAGTGGGAGAACATGTGTGGGGCAAGCTTGTAGCTGAACAGTACCCTGGTGTACTCATAGGTGATGCTTGTGCCGAAATTGCCCTCGTGGATCACCCACAGCAGCACCTTTACGGTGAGCATGCGGAACGGACTTGATGCTATGTGGCGATTCAGTGTGCATAGATCCAAGATCAGCTGCACACCCCCCATATGCTTTGGGACTAGGAAGTAGTTTGAATCAAACCTTCTTGTAGCGGTTACACGTTACAATTATGAATTTCACTCATTAATAATTGTCAATCAACTCGATAGGGCACCACCAACTTGAAACCCCAAGCTGGGAAGGGTAAACTGAATCAAATGAATTAATTAAATGTAATTATCAGTGTTTCAAATCTGGGTGTGAGTTCTGAATTCAGGGATTTGTTTCTGTGTATGGTGCAATATTCACGAAGACTCAAAATACCCACAAACCCTAAAATTATCTGCAATAAATTAAACCTTTATTAATTATAAAATGTTTAGCAATAAGAAAATAAATTAGATTAATGAGAAATATAACTCATAATCAAACAGATAAAAGAGATTACATAACAGTAGATACATTGTGATCTGATGAGATTGGAGAGAATACGTGGAGTTGTAATTAAGGAGGGAATTTTTGAACTAACTTCTAAACCTAATCTGTGAATTAAGAGTAAAAGGAATTAAAGGAATTAAAGAAAGAACCCTTCCAACATCAACAACATAATCACCAACAGTAGCAATGGATTGATCTCGCCTGGCATGGCGTAGCACTCTGTCACATGTCACAAATGAGGTACAAAGGGACGGAGACTCCTCACGGTCACTTTGGTTCGATTTTCGGCAGCGATACGGTGAAGCTCTGGTCACTCCTGGATTCGTCCGGATGGCAGGCATTGCTACAGTCTCCTGGAGAGCACAGTCTCCACAGACTGTGTCTGGAGATGTTGTCATTGGACGTCAGATGGTTGATGAACTAGCTTGTAACTAAACCTGTCAAAAATATCTTGCAATACTCGTTGGCTGTTTGACATTGATCAAAAGTTATTAACTACAAAAATCTAAACGTCAGACCGCATGTTGCGTGTTGTGTCTTAAAGTTTAAAATAAAAGAACGAAAATGTTTCAAATATAAATGTCGAAATGGAAATTAGGAAAATGGCCATTCTGCTAATAAGTAAAGTTCTGAGGCTCGAACTCCAAGAGTGGAGCTCTTGAATGTTTTGTCAGTTGGGTTCTTTAGTTTCTGTAAGTCCCAGACCATTGAGAGTTGGTTATATTTCCTGTCATCTTCCACAGAATAACCTTACATCATTTATAAATTGTTTGTAGTCCATTTTCATCACAATATAGTTTATGCCAAAAACCAGAGAGTTGCAGCTTCTCCATTGTGGAATGTGTTCTGGGTTTCTCCTGAGTGGGGGTCTTGACACCTATGGTAATAAAATGCCAACTGTCTCTTCCAGGCCTGGGTGTCATGGAAGGGAGAAAAGGGTTCAATGGTTCTTGGGGTAATGCATTTCAATGTTCTCTGTTAGGTAGAGTGTTCATGCATCTTAATACCATTTGGTCTCAGTCGACGCATGATGTCCACTACACTCTGTTCCGAAGCTCCGTGGGCACCACTGTCACGGCTTCCTTGCTGAGAAGAGCTGCTATCTCTGTGTTCATCATTGTCGTTCACACCATGCCTTGGAAAGGCGGTGGAGTTTGGCGGAATTGCAGCGTGTAACCCCCTCGCAGTGTCCTGTCCTACCATTGGGGCAGAACACAGAGGAGATGCCATCTGGCATCCCCTCACATCACAGTGCGTGGAAGAGAAGAAGAGAACAGTGGAAGAATGATCTTTCACGACTGGAAAAGAAAAAACATGGGTGATTTATTTATTTATACAGGCATAAACACATACTCAAGGTGGCCACGTCATCCAATGGTCTGTCCTGACCTCTCATGTTCAGTCGTGTTATTGTCGGTCAGCAGGGCAGTGAACTTGTCCTTCACCAACGGCAGCAGTGGTTCCTGGATGCCCAGGATCCCACGAGGTTGGGATGAAGTGGTACGCCAGCAATTCCTTGAGGCATGGGATGCCCGTCCTCTGCGCTTTGAATCCCACAACGTTCCTGGTGAAGGGGTTGTAGGAGGACACCGGGTCGCGGGCCTCGCAGGGGGACGCCCAGGACCCCCAGTAGTAGCGGTCGAGGGAGGGCATGGCAGGAACCATCGGTTCCGCTGTCCACTCCTGAGGCACGTAGGCTGCCCCCATCAGGTCTACATCCGCAGCCGACAGTGGTGGAGGCATGGGTATCCCCAGGCGTCCCGTCGTGGAGGAGAGGAGGCCACCGAAGTCTGCCCGGAGGGAACAGACTGGTTCCCCCCGCTTGAGGAGCATGCCAGTGCGACAGAGGCCTGGTCCTCATCGAGCTATTTGTTGCTGGGGCCAAAGACAGGGGGAGAAGGAGGCCAGGAGAAGATGTACCCCCTGACTACGATGAGGGGTTCGTCATCCTCCTCACCGGTGGAGTGGAAAGATGATGGCTCCATCATCTCCACGGCCGTCTGGCCTGGCGGGACAAGGTCTATGAAGAATTCACTCCAGCGAATCTGCTCAGTGGCCGAGATGGAGCTGCAGGCCTCGCACGCTGGTGGTTTCATGAGGCCGGCGGCAGCATGCTCCACTCCAAGACAGACAAAGCATCTGTCGTGGGAGTCACCAGCTACCATCAACCATGTACATACTGTAAACAGGCGGCTCGGGAAGAAGCCATTTTTAAGACACAGAGCAAGGTTGCCCGATGACGGTGATCTTGAACTTGTAAACAAAGAAGAGATGAGTGCTCCCTAACTCAGTTCAGTCTGAATTAGAAAAGAGGACAAGATGGCAGACCTTCTGGGTTATATCGGGCTGCTCCATTGATTGGCTGAAGCGAGTGCACGTAGCAGAGGATGAGAGGGTCTTTTGGAGTGGATTGCACGGTTCACCGACGCCCTCTGGTTGGCTGATGAGCCCCTCTTTTTGCCAGACAGTTGGACATGTAATGACCCCCCTGGCCACAGTACAGACAGCAGTTCTCCCTCCAGCGGCACGGTCGTTCCGCTGACGACAGCCTTGTCCTGCCAAGCTGCATGGGCTCCACCAAGTCACTAGGGGTGCTAGAGGTTGGCACCGACAAGGAAGGAGAAGGCGATGCTGGGGGTCACGGAAGACCTTGTCAGCGCCCTCTCTCGCCTCCGCTCCAGGAGACGTCCGTCGATGCAGATGGCCATGGCGATGAGAGTGTCCCGAGCCACCAGCTCGTCCTTGATCACATCAGAGAGCCCATTGTAAAAGATGTCGCCTGCGATGAGGAAGTCCAACTGAATGAAACAAGTATAAATACTGGGAGATCAGGGAGGATTCATGACAGTCAGTGCGAGAATGGCCCCACCAACTGAAATTGATTGGCCCTGTGACTCCTCCTTTAAAAACAATATTTTTTAGACAGAAGTTCACGAAGAGAGGCAATGGCCCCAAATGAGCCCCTTTCGCGCTGAGCCTGCCGTGCACGTGAGAGAAACTAAACGCCTGTGATTGTCATAAATGGATCCAGATCTTGTACACATTTTGTGTACCTCGTCAACTGTTTATATGTGGGTGTGAACACCCAATCCTTTTTTTCCCGTCCTAATTATCACCTTGCCAGTGCTCTGTGGTAATAAGCTGTAGCATAGATATTTGCACAATGGAGCAATTGCAGTGGGGAAAATATATCCCGTGTTTGGATGATGATGAATAAATACTGAATGAGGAATCTTTTTCAGTAGTTCAGAGCTGGGTTATGGAATAAATTCTATAATTATCATGCTCATATATTAACCTTATTTTGTATTGTGCCATTCATATAAGTTTTTCTTGTGGAGGACATTGATCATAGTAGCTTACACAGGGTTAGGGTTCATCCAGAATCCAGAATCATACACACAAAGTAGTTTGTGTTACGACCACATCTATATTCCCTCGACTCTATGAGTAGTACTGTAAATAGTAGTAGTAATAATAATAATAATAATAATAATAACAATAATAATAAATAAAGTGTGATTGTATCTTATTTCATGCCCTGCATAAAATTTAAGTGGGGCACAAATCTGGCACAAACGGATCATGGCCTTTCAAATTTGATTTGTTTAATTTTAGCATCTTGCTGTTTTTTTTTTTATAGTTACTGTACCTTTAAATTGTTACTGTTAAAAGGTATTCATTTAAGATTCACTTTTACTCGCTCTCTGTAGCCGCCTTGAATCCCTTTTGTTGTTGTTGGAATCACATCCAATTAACCTAAATTACACACCTGCTCTCACCCTGCCCGGGTTCAAGGATAGGGCGACGAATAATTAGAAGTGTTTTTACGAAAGCTTTTTTATTTTTCCAGTCATCTCTGAGGTTATCCTAAATAAATATTGGTGCTTTTTTTTCTCACAGAGTACTGTGAAATTGATATGTCACAGAGAATAGTTTTGATCTGGGGAATTCAAGGTCTAGGCAGAATCCTGCAATAAGCCAGGTTATTGCCTCAGAAAACTAAATTGTGACTATACATCCCAATAATATCAGTTTTAGTTGGGCTGCAACAACAAGCATGTGTGCAACCTCACAATGGAATTGTTTTGTGAAATTATAAATCTCTAGTATAGAAATTTCAGCTCAACTTCAGTGGCGGGTAAGATTATCCTGAGATGTATTCCTGCTGCACCATATATACTTGTCTTTATTTTCAAGACCTCTTTCCGCCGCCCCGCCACCCTCCTCGCAATC
Source organism: Cyttopsis rosea (assembly GCA_900302355.1). NCBI lineage: Eukaryota > Metazoa > Chordata > Actinopteri > Zeiformes > Parazenidae > Cyttopsis > Cyttopsis rosea. The sequence continues at coordinate 922 of OMKR01103556.1, read as the reverse complement.
TCTCGCTGTTTGCTTTATATCACCGCGCTCCCTCTCTCTCCCTCTCATCTCTACTTTCTCCCCGCGTTGTCCGTCTAGTGTCTCCTTCAGACGGCTGCTTTGCATGCGAGGCGGAGGTGGCCGTGGATCGATAGCCTGCCCTCCGCGTCTGGCGCGGCAGGCGCCGCTGCTGAAATAACAGTTGCTTGGCCTGTTTGTACAGACCACTCGCTCACCGCATCCGAGGTACTCAGGGAAACTCAATTCCAAAAAGAAAAAGAAAAAAAAAGAAAAAATAAATTGCGACAGTGCAGCAAGAGGAGGGCAAACAACAGAGTGCACTGAGCAGCAGCAGTGCATTCCTGCACAAGAAAAAGAAAATTTTTTGGAAATATCATTTTATTGCTGGGTACGCTCTCTTTGCATCTGACACTGAATCATGAACGGCACACCACTTAAAACGTTAAAACCAGACCGTTTTCTTGGGACCATTCTTTTGTCCGGAATAGGTGACACGCTGCTCCTGCGCCTGACCCACTACATACTGTAGGGTATGGTTGGGTTGAGCTCTCGATCCCTGTGCCACACTTCGAGGTTTTCATTGTAAAAACACACAGACAGCATGCTGTATGTCCGGATGTGTTGCTGCACCAATTAGCAGCAATTAACGCTGGCCTGCTGAGCACCTGCGTGCCCATTCTCTGGCATCTAGCTTGAGTATAGTATATTGAATGTGTGCGCCGCAGACACCCAGTACGTCCCAGCAGGTCCCAGTCTGTCCCAGGAGGCCAGACACCTTTCACTCTATTGTTCTCTCAGTTATAACCAAATTAGTGTGTGTGTGTGTGTGTGTGTGTATGTGTGTGTGTGTGTGTGTGTGTGTGTGTGTGTGTGTGTGTGACCAAAGTAACAATGTCACAATATAACTTCAAGATAAACTCTG
>OMKR01103554.1:0-15592 GCA_900302355.1 Cyttopsis rosea | reverse complement strand
CCATCATTCTGGTACAAGTTGATCTTTGTCTCATCTGTCCATAGGATGTTGTTCCAGAACTGTACAGGCTCTTTTAGATGTTTTTTTGCCAAACCCTAATCTGGTCTTCCTGTTTTTGAGGCTCACCAATGGTTTACATCTTGTGGTGAACCCTCTGTATTCACTCTGGTGAAGTCTTCTCTTGATTGTTGACTTTGACATAGATACGCCTACCTCCTGGAGAGTGTTCTTGATCTGGCCAACTGTTGTGAAGGGGTTTTTCTTCACCAGGGAAAGAATTATTCTGTCATCCATCACAGTTGTTTTCCATGGTCTTCCGGGTCTTTTGGTGTTGCTGAGCTCACCGGTGTGTTCTTTCTTTTTAAGATGTACCAAACAGTTGATTTGGCCACACCTAATGTTTTTGCTATCTCTCTGATGGGTTTGTTTCGATTTTTCAGCCTAATCATAGCTTGCTTCACTGATAGTGACAGGCCTTTGGACTTCATATTGAGCAACAGATTCCAAATGCAAATACCACACTTGAAATTAACTCTAGTGCTCCTTGTAAAGCAAATATGAATGAAATAACAAGGAAATAACACATACCTGGCCATGGAATAGCTGAGCAGCCAATTGTCCAATTACTTTCGGTCCCTTAAAAAGGGGGGAGCTTTGTTGTAAAATTTGTTGTAATTCCTACACCGTTCACCTGATTTGGATGTAAATACCCTCAAATTAAAGCTGAAAGTCTGCACTTAAAGCACATCTTGATTGTTTCATTTCAAGTCCATTTTGGTGGTGTACAGAGCCAAAATGATGAAAATTGTGTCAATGTACAAATATTTATGGAACTGACTATATGCATTCAGTGTAAATCACAGTCTATGACATTGTGAGCGTTCATGAGCCAATATTTGATAGGAAACAAATATTTGGTAGGGTGTGGGGTTAAGACAGATATAAAGTGATATTAAAAAAGTTCCTTTTCGGGGCACGGTTACTTGGCAGGCATTATTGAGCTGTCTCACTCTCTCTCCAAACAGAACGAGGGCTTTCAGACTTTGTGCCGGTGCAATGCCGTTGAGCACAATGACGGGAAAATAATTGGACAATTCACGTCTTTTCCAATTGCCACCAAATGAAAAAGGGTTGCATAAAAAAACTATTCAGCCAGCGTTCCCCAACAGTGAATCACACCTCGGCCATTTCAAATGACAATATTGTCATGGTAAAACGGTTAAGACAACTTTCTGAGCGGGTGGAATTATCAATGGTAATCTCAATGGCCGCAGCCGGGCACATATCACTGTGACTGTCCACGATTACGAATATTCTTTGTCAACCTGGTGAATATTTAATATTGAAAAAGAGCAGCAGGAACAGATGGTTTTCAATCCCGGGCCACTCTCGGCGACAGTTGCCTCAAGAGAACCGGCATAATGTTGTCACGGAATGTCGCAAATGTTTTAGGTTAAGCAACAGTAATGCAATAACGTTTGGCCACATTTGCATTAATTTCTAAAACACAAAAGTCCCCAGTGAGAGGCAATTACAGTTGCATCAACTTTTGTACAAGCGAAACGTCTATTGTACATGTATTTTAAGGATGAGACAAACAAGGTTCAGACAAAGTGACTTTGCTTCTTAAAAGTCAATACTTTAGACAGTGAATGATATAGACATAGATTCATAGCCCAGACATAGTCTCTTCTTCACACTTCTACGACAAGCAAAGGATCCCCTAAGCTTTTGTTGATGAATTAAATTACCTTCCTGATTATTACGAGAGGTGAGGTTTACTTTATTTATTTTAATCTTTCCGACGGAACCTTTACATGTCTGTTTACGCTACCCCCACTGACGGATGCGATCAAAGTGATTAGATTGCTTTGGCTTTGAGGGAGGGAGAGAGAGAGGAAGATGAAGGTGGAAGAAGAAGCATGCTACTTCCTATGGATCAAATGGGAGATTCATTGATTCTAAAGTAGGGTGAGAGAGACAATAGCCACTCGTCAATAGATAGTTGTTCTTTCAGCAATAACAGGACCGGACAACTTGTTATGTTGTCTGAATTCCAAAAAGAGAAATTAACAAGATCACAGCCCCTGACTGAAGAAGAATCAAATCTAATAAACCACTTTGAAGATTTTTGGATGGGATCCTGTTGAGTCCCATCCAAGCTTGTTGAGTTTAAAAAAGTGAACACAATTGATCAACACTAAAAGAGAGAGGGGTCTCATAATTTTTCTTTTTGCACCTCAAAAACTTTAAATGGTAATTCGCTGGGTCTCAATTCTCTCCTCTACCTCCAGATTAAAATGAGTTGACCAAGCGTCTCTCATCCTGTAATAGGTCCGGAGATACAGTCCAAATTACCTATATAGCCTAAATTTTCCCTTTCTATCCATTGTGACTGTCACTGAAGTGAGCTACAGTACTTTTGGCCAACCACAAAGGAAGACTTCAATCTGTTATGCCTCAATCCATCTGTATGTCACCTCCATCGTTGTTGTGCAATTATACCAAATATGACGTTGACAAGATATCACTTGACATCAGTGTTTCCCGACCATTAGTCTTCCACGTTGTTTTTACAATTAAATAATCCCACGGCACACCACTATCCTTCTAACCACTAAAAACATCAGAAATATGCGCTACAGTACTTTATTATTGTGGCTACTGATAATGGAAGACTTGCGAACGATCTGTTCGTATCATGACTCAGGAGTCGCAAGCCACTCCGGCAAGAGTGGACTTACAAACTGAAAATAATTACTGAGGACTAAATTAAGGGAAAAGAAGGTTATCGAATCTCAAAAAAGACTCTTTCAGACTTTCAGTTTGAAACGTGTTCTGCCGGAGCTGTTATTCTGTGAATAAGATGCATTAGTGCAGCTTTGCAATTTTGATCATGCAACACAAGAGCTAATTTATTCTTTGGTTCCCTATCGCAGGGACTGTGATCTATTACTCATGGGAATGATCATCAGATCACGAAATCCAATCGACCGATCGGCTCGACTTCCATTCTACCTCTTTTCTTACTATGCGTAAGAAGAATCCACTTCGAGACTTCTTGAAATTCAAACACCCACTCTTGTGAGTCGGTGTGAGTCACCGGCTCGAGTACCGTTTGGTGAAGCAGAAAAGAAAAAAGATTTCCCTGTTTATTCCACGACTGAATTTCCATGGCATTGGTGAAGAAGGCTTACCCGGACTGCAGACACCACAGGACAAGAGGGAACCACCATCTTTCCTGCGCCACCTGCCTAGGATCTAATTTTTCCAGCATCCAGGAGGGTGGACCCGGACTACGGACACCGCAGGGAAAAGGGAAGGCAACACGCCGAGGCGGCTCTTCTGGAGGACGTCACAAAACACTCAGCCCGCGCCCAGCTCCCTCAGGTCATCCTCAAGAAGCTAGCGGCGTGCTGGTGCAAGGAGGACGCAGACGAAGGGTCAATGTCGGAAGTCGAGCCCGCTTCTTGCTTGTTTAACGAAAGTCTAAAATTATTATTTTTTTAAGGAAAAACACACTCTTTTATTGCTTTTGGCTGGAGGGCACCGCATCGTACACAGTGCACAAAAAAAACTCCACTCAAGTTCCCAGTTCTTTATTTTATTTATATAAAAATACTACTAATACAAATGTCCAACATTTATTTTAAGTTTTAAATTTGTTTAAGACTTATTTATTCATAATACAGCCAAGTGTAGAGCAGTGGTGCAAATGCATAAACAGATTTCTCTGGGTTTGAAAAGTGTTGGAAATCCATGGGAGGTTAATTTACATGAAAAATTAGCATGGCTATTGGGGCATGAACGACCTCCATTTATTTTGTTAGCAGTGTTATTTTGTTATTCTAGTTTAAAAAAAACATCTCACAAGATAGTTTCAGATCAGTTTTTTTATCTTTACAGAATTTCCATAACAATAGACAGCAGAACAGGTGGCTACATTCCAGTGCAACCTCATACCTAACAACAGGGAAGAAATTCCTACGCCAGAAGCCACTCGCCACCACCCTCATCTTAAAGAGTTAGCCGCCGACATCCCCCTGCTCGACCCCACAGCCAAGATCCTGCTGCTGCTTGGCAGAGACATGATATGCGTACACAAGGCCCACAGGCACCATCATGGACCAGGCAACGCACCCTACTTCCTGGAACTGGACCTGGGGTGGGTCATCGTGGACGATGTCTGCCTCGGAAGGGTGCACAAACCTACCCTGAACACGTGTAAGACCAGCGTCGTAGAGAGTGGATGGCCCAGTTATTTCCGGACATGCAAGAATAGTATCTATGTGGAGGAGCAGCCCCCAGACAATCAGCCCGATCTGCGAAGCGGTGCAGAAGAACCCAGCTTCGGTCGCACGGTCGACAACGACAAGCTTGAAGCCTCAGTCGAGGACGAAGCCTTCCTCGACATCATGAACAAGGAGGTCTTCAAGGACGACGCCAACAGTTGGGTAGCCCCCTCCTGTTCCGCAAGCCCAGACAACGCCTACCCAACAATTGGGACCAGGCCCTCACCTACCTCATGTCGGTCCGTCGGACCCTAGCAAGGAAGCCGTAAATGAAGGACCACTACGTGGAGTTCATGAAGAAGATCGTTAGCAGTGGGTATGCCGAGCTAGCACCCATGCTGAAAGATGGCGGGGAGCACTGGTATCTACCAAGATTTTGGATCTACCATGCCCAGAAACCAGGGCACATCGTGTTTGATTCAAGTGTGCAGCACAACGGCGTATCACTGAATGATGAGTCCAGACCTCAACAACAGCATACTCTGGGTCCTAATTTGCTTCAGGACCGAGCCAGCCACGATCATGGCCAACATTCAGGAGATGTTCCATAGCTTCCTGGTCAGAGAGGACCACCGTGATTACCTCCGCTTCCTGTGGTTCCGTGAGCACCACCTGGACAACAAAGTGATGGAGTTTGGAATGAAAGGCCACATTTTCGGCAAACACCCCTCTCCAGCCGTAGCCATCTATGGGCTGCAGAGGACCACCATAGAAGGAGAAAAGGAGTACAGGGCTGAAGCGAGCAAATACTTAACACAGCACTTTAATGTAGACGACGGGTTGAAATCTATTGCAGATACAACCAAGGCCATCACTGTGCTGAAAAAGACTCAGTCCAACCTCAGACTCCATAAAATCGCATCCAACAGTCCCGATGTCATGAGAGCTTCCCTGGAGACGACCTCGCCAAGGGCCTACAAGACCTCGACTTCGATCAGGATGCCCCAATGCAGCTTGGGTCTTGGATGGGACCTGTCCACCGACACTTTCACCTCCTTTAGCTAATGAAAGGCCATTCAGATGGCGCGCCGTGCTGTCGACTGTCAACAGCCTATTCGATCCTCTGTGTTTTGCCGCACCTGTCAGCATTCAAGGGCGCACTATCCTGAGACAACTTACCACCGCCGGTGGTACCGGACGAGAAGCGGGAGGAGTGGCTAAGATGGAGGTATTCATTACAAGATCTCCAGGGGATGAAGATCCTCAGGATGTGTACGTCATTGCCAATTTCTGCAGATCAGAGAAAAGAGTCTTCTGCGACGTGTCCACCAAAGCCATCGGAACCATCGCGTCTCTCAAGGTGATGAATTCAGAGGGTCAAAGCGAGTTAGGGTTTGTCCTTGGCAAGGCAAAGCTAGCCCCAAAACCCGACCTCAGTGGTGCTGGGCTACATATTAAATGAGACAAGGCGATTCTACGTTTACGTCCACAATCAATGGCATCACGTTTCCACGGACCTAAACCCCACCGACCAGGCCACGAGAGCAATCCCAGCCAGCCAGCTGGCCCTCTCTCCCTCTCTCCCATATATCGGTGAACTGCAGGGATGCCGCATCTGGAGAAACGATAAGCCAAACATGCAGGAAGGAGATGTGGTTCTACTGCGAGACAATCAAGTCAACAGGAACGACTGGTCTCATCACAAAGACTTTCCCCGGCGACGAGGGGAAGGTAAGGAAGGTCGAAGTGAAGATCATCAAGGACGGTGCACCAATGCTGTTCCTTAGACCCATCTCGGAGGTCGTCCTCCTTCTGTCCCGACCCCAAGACAAAGAACCACGGAGCAAGGACCCTGCATCTAAAATGTATTTTGACATCTTGCAGATGCCAGGCATATATTATATATATTATAATATTGTCATTGTGGACATATTGACTTATCTCGACTTTAACCTCTTAAGCTTCAGGCCCATTTCTTGGGCTGCAAGTGAGGTGGAGGTGTTGGAGTTTGGGGGGTGGTGTGGATCAGCAGTTGGTGCCACATACAAGTGCCTCACACCTTCAGAAGGCTGAGACCCTAAGGAATCATTTGAGATGCAGCTTGACACTGTATGTCAATCTTTTCTATCAATTTAAAGGTAATTAAGATTTTATTTTGAATTACACCTGATAAAATTATTAATATTTTGAGTGTGAAGGGGCTTTAAACATTATACTCATGCCTAATGATGGCCATTCCCATGCTCAATTATGTGTGATTAGTTGCTGCACCAACCTGTGGGTTGATACCATTAATTACATAGCTTTGGTACACTTTATAGACATTTTTGACCACTCAGGAATGGGGAAAAAGGTCAAAAATCCCCCCAAAAAACCACCTGAAGACCTCATGACCTTGAAAATTACTTTAGAAAACTTAATGCTGAATGCTTAATGCATAACTTTTGAAAATTGGAGATTTGTGTGAATTTGACAATATTGACGATTAGATGAGATGACATTTTTTTCTGAAAATGGCTCAGAAAAACCCACTTATTTTCAATGTACCTGGACATCCCATACATTTTCTGAATGGTCTCAGTGTCTAGATTCTGGGTCTAGAGTTTCAAGAGGCTGTGATTATCCTAGAGGTCACAATAGGTCATTTTATACAGGAAGGTCAAGTAAACACAATGCTGTCATCAGGTTGGAATGGAAACTGAGGCCATATTTCATGACATCAACATCTATCCCCTCTGTAAAAATGAGGTCCAGTGTATGTCCATGGTTGTGAGTGGCATTCTTCACATGTTGGGTAAAGTCAAGACTAGTGACAAGGTCCATAAATTCTACTGCTCTAGAATCTGAAGTCATTTACATGCAAGTTAAAATCACCCAGACAAATTACTCTATTACAAATTACAAATTACTCTATTATCATATTTGACAACCGCATCAACAGTAATTCAGAGACATAAAAAATAGGATTCTGCTTTGGGGGTCTATAAATGGTTATTGCAAGAATGTGTTGTTGAGTTCTAATAACCATGGCAAAATATTCAAAGGTTAAGAAATTTCCAAAAGTGCATTCGGTACAGGTGAACAGGCTAGAAAAAATGGTTGCTATGCCATCTCCTTTCTTGCCTTGTCTGGCAGAAATTAAGAAGCTATAGTCTGGGGGAGAAGCCTGTCGCTGAGGTAGTGGACGAGAGCCAGCATCCAGTAAGAAATAGAACATGTAGACTATATTGGGAGATAAAATCATTAATATAAAAGCTCTGATTTGAGAGCGATCTAATGATATAATGTAGGAACAGGAGGGTGTTTTTATGGACTGATGCTGTGAAATGACTGAAATGTGACCGTTCCTACATGACGTGGATGTCAGTCTTTAGATGATTTACAGGACTTACAGGACAGTGTGAGTTCTATATTGTAGGCTAATAGTTGTTTACCTTCTTTGTTGAGATGAAGTCCATCCTGTGCAAAGAGGTCGGGTCGCTTCCAAAAAACATGGAAGTTATCCACAAATGGACTTCCAATTGCATAGCACAGTGCTTTGTATTTGCAGTGAATTTCGTATCTCCGAACCAAGGAGAAGGCAGCGGTCCCAAAATAACACACGGTCTGCCAGATTCCAGGACAGTGTCAAACAGAGTTTTATAGTCATCCTTCAACTTTTCGGATTGTTGTAACTTAATGTCATTGGATCCAACATGTGTGACTACTGTGGACGCAGAAGGATTATCCCACAGCAGTTCATGGAGCACTGAATTCATGTGGAGTACCTGAGCCCCTGGATGACAAAAGGTTTCCATGTTAGGACAGAAGACGTGGAAGAGTCTACATTGAGACAGGAGGGAGGGACACGCTGAGGTCGTCCCCCCGAGGTCCTCCCCCAGGGAACCACCCACCTTGGCACTCTACCTGTTTTGCCTGGGTGGACGAACCTGGGAGGCGCAGGCAGGCAGCGAAGGGCTGAATGCAGCAGCTCCAGGAGCAGTGGTGGCCATAGATGGGACATCCGTAGTGACAGCCGAAGGCACCGGAGCAGTGGCTGCAACACACCCAGAGGCGGCAAGGGCAGAGCGCGGGCAACTGCAGGCACTGCCCCCACAGCAGTTGCACCAGTAGCGGGACAGCGAACCTCGACAGCAGGCAAGTCAGCAGCTGAGTCATTTTATTTCTTCTCGTCACCTGTTTGAAAACCCAACCCTCTATCTGCAATTGCCTCAGTCGAGGATGAGCGCAGTTTTGGGAAAATATTTTCAATTTCAATTTTTATTTTTAAGTTAATAGGTGTATCCGGGAATATTCCTTAAGTGAAAGCAGCACATGTACTGCCTCTGCATAAAGGTGGTGACACCAGCGATCCAAATAACTACCGCCCAATCTCTAAACTGTCATGTTTCGCAAAAATCTTAGAAAAGCTCATCAATATTCAAATGCGTCACTTTCTATCTGAGCATTGTATTTTAAATCCTCATCAGTCTGGTTTCAGACCTGGACATAGCAGTTTGACAGCAGCATGTAAGGTAGTAAATTATATAATCTGTTCTCTGGATAAGAAGAAGTGTTGTATTGCCCTGTTCATTGAATAGACGGACAATCGTCTCCAGGACACGATTCAGTAGATTAATTATCGTGACTATGTGGATGAAATAGCGTGATACCAGGTTGGATTCCTTTGGCTATTCAAAAGGCCCTGATTAAATTTAAGATTTTACAAAATCCAGATAAGACTAATTACATGCTCTTCACCAGATCCAAAGTGAAATATCTTTCAAGTTTTACCATCAGTACAATAACTGGGGCTCAAATTTAAAAAGTCCCATGTTATAAGTACCGAGGTATCTGGTTAGATGAAAATTTATCTTTTAAAACTCTGTTGAGGAACTGACTAAGAAGCTTAAGTTTAGCTTTAGTTTCTATTTTAGAAATGAGTGCTTCATTTTTAACAGTAGCTTACATATTGTACAGGCAACATTATTATCTGTGCTTGATTATGCAGATGTAATTTACAGGCATGCCACTGCCCATACCCTCAAGCCTCTTGATGCTGTGTATTACAGTTCTTAGATTTATTACAGGTGAGTTTTAGAACCCATCATTGTATCCTCTATGAGAAGGTAGGGTGGCCATCACTTACCACTCGAAGGAAACAACACTTTTTCTTAACAGTCTTTTTTTAATTTACAAAGCCATCCTTAATAAGCTACCATTTTTATCTATCATCACTTTTAAGACTTAGAAATATGGATACTGTACTCGTTCACAAGAATGCATTACCTTGGATATCCCAGATATGAATACAGAACTGGGAAAAACTGCATTCTCCTATTATTTTAAACTTCTGTTGAACAATCTTTTATATAATGTATAAAAGTATGTTCAATGTATTGCACTTGTTATATTGTCTTTTTCTTTGTGGTTTTTTTGTACTTTGTAAGTCATTTGTCTTGTGTTTGTGTTGTATTTATGCTTTGCATAAGAATGTTGATTTTTGTGGCAGTCCGAGGGGCGTGGTTAAGCCTCGGGCTGCAGACGGAACAAGAGGTTTCTCCCACCGGCGGCACGGCTGCTCCGAATCGTCCGAATCAGCGCCCATCTGGTGCTGATTGGCCGACTCGTGGCAGGCAGGTCTTCTTAATTGTCTGTGTGTCTTGCAGGGGGGGTCGGGTGGCTCGTTAGAGCAAGATAGAGCGCATGGGACTTCGGGTCCGTGAGCCGTTGTTTTGGTGTGCCTGTTAATAAAACACACGCCCGATCTGCGCTGTTTTTCCTCAACCCAGTCTCCTCCTCCTTGAGAACCTGGACATTGTGGCTACACTACTACAATTGGCACCTGAACAGGGACTGAGGAGAGAAAGAGGAGAAGTATGGGAGGAGCCTGCTGAGGCGCATGCACAAGCTGGAAGAAGAGTGTGGCTTCCTCCGGTGCCTGCTGAAGCACGTTAGCGCTCATCTTGCCTCTGTTCCCGGGATCCCAGGGCTCCGCGGGGAGGGGCAGCCGCGGTTGCCTGAGAAGAAGGACCACGCCATCTCCTGCCACCTCACGACCGGGGACTCGGGATCTGCCGTCGCACAGCGATGCTGAGGGGACATCAGCGGGGGAATCCCAAGAGAGCTTCCCCGGTCCGCCTGGACTCCTCCGTGGACAATTTCCCGCTGGACCAGTCGCGAGACGATACCCTACGCGTGGCCTTTGAGCGGGTAGCGAAAATCGATGGAGCATTATTAGTGCGCCCAGACGCCGCGCTCACTCACCCGTATTTCTCGGTGATTAGGGACAGGTTATATCGAGTGAGCCGTGACACTCAGTCAGGAGAAGAAATATCCCAGTTGTTGGTTCCAAAAAGCCGCCGGGAAATGCTGGGCGGCTCACCATAACCCGATGGCCGGTCATCTGGGACACGAAAAAACACTGCAGCGTGTTGCGCAGCGTGTCGACAGTGCCAATTTGTCCCAATATGAACTTCATCGGGCCATTAGACCGCAGCGCTCATCTCCCGAGTCTGGATTCCGAAAGACATCCTGACCGACCAGGGCACTTCCTTTATGTCACGTACACTTCGGGAACTTTACGAGTTATTGGGCGTCCACTCAATTCGGACCAGCGTGTATCATCCACAGACAGACGGGCTGGTGGAAAGGTTCAATCAGACGCTGAAAAACATGATTCGGAAGTTCGTGCACGAAGGTAGTCGTAATTGGGATAAATGGTTGGACCCCCGGTTGTTTGCAGTGAGGGAGGTTCCTCCACAGAATTTTCTCCCTTTGAACTCCTTTTCGGCAGGAGACCACGGGGGTGCTAGACCTAATTAAGTAAAACTGGGAGGAAGATCCTAGCACCAGTAAAAATGAAGTGCAGTACGTGATGAACCTGCGAGCAAAGCTACACGAGCTGGGACAGCTATCATGGGAGAATATGCTCCAGGCTCAGGAACGTCAATGCCGTTTGTATGACAGGGGGGCTCAACTCAGGCAATTTGCACTGGGAGACAAGGTGTTATTATTACTTCCGACGTCCAGCTCTAAATTGCTCGCAAAGTGGCAAGGGCCATTTGTGGTTACACGGCGGGTTGGGGAGGTCAATTATGAGGTAGAGCGGTCAGACAGGGCTGGGGCAACTCAGATTTATCACCTCAACCTCTTAAAAGAATGGAGGGAGAGCGCGTCCATCACCCCGGCCACAGCGGTTGTTGAGCGAGATGAGTTAGGGCCGGAGGTTCCAAAGCCGGCCGATTTCACCCCGGCCCTCTTTAATAACCATCTCTCTGCAGGCCAGAGCGTGGATGTGGCCGCGCTTCAGCGTAGCTTTCCTGATGTTCTCTCGGCCCTGCCAGGCCGCACATCCCTCATCCACCACCATGTGGAGACGACCCCAGGAGTGAAAGTACGCTCCCGGCCGTATCGCCTGCCTGAGCATAAACGCAAAGTGGTGCAGAGGGAATTAGAGGCTATGCTGGAACTGGAGGTGATCGAAGAGTCTACGAGTGACTGGTCCAGCCCCATTGTGCTGGTGGGTAAGCCCGATGGGTCGGTCCGGTTCTGCGTAGACTATCAAAAGGTGAACGCGGTGTCAAAATACGACACCTACCCGAGGTCGACTAACTCCTTAGGCACGGCTCGTTTTTTTATGACTACTGGTAGATTCCCTTGTGGCAGGAGTCCAAGGAAAAAATGGCTTTCTCCACTCCGCAGGGTCTTTACCAATTTTGTGTACTTCCGTTCGGGTTTTTCGGGGCCCCAGCCGCCTTTCAGAGACTCATGGACCGGGTCCTGCATCTGCACGTGGCACATGCCGCTGCCTACTTAGATGACGTAATCATTCACAGCGACACCTGGGACTGGCATAAGGTGGCCGCGGTGCTCGAGTCCCTGAGGCGGGGGGGGCTCACCGCCAACCCGAAGAAGTGTGCCATTGGGCGGAGGGAGGTACGGTATCTGGGGTACCACTTGGGAGGAGGCCTGGTCCGACCCCAGATAGATAAAACCGCCGTGGTCGCGAACACGCCAACTCACAAGACCAAGAGGGAGGTGAAGCAGTTCTTGGGACTGGCAGGTTATTATAGATATTGTTGCCGATTTTTCAGAGCTGACCAGTTCCTTGTCTGATTTAACTCGAAAGGGTGCTCCAGATCCGGTCCAGTGGACGGAGAGCTGCTAACAGATGTTTGTGAACGTAAAAGCAGCTCTCTGTGGGAAGCCAGTCTTGTTTACCCCTTTTCCCTCCCTTTCTATCTACAGACCGACGCGTCGGGCAGAGGGCTGGGCGCAGTCTTGTCCCAGCAGGTGGAGGGAGCTGACCGGCCAGTGCTGTACCTCAGCCACAAGCTGGTAGAGCGGGAGACAAGGTAGAGCACCGTGGAAAAGGAGTGTCTGGCGATCAAGTGCGCCATCACCTCCCTCCGCTATTACCCGATCGGCGCCGTTTTTCCTCAACCCCGTCTCTTCCTCCTTGAGAACCTGGACATTGTGGCTACACTACCACAATTTTGTATGTATAACTTATTTTGATTTTCATTATGTATTTGCAGGGCACCATTGTGAATGAGAGCTTTGCTCTAAATTGGTTTTCCCCTGATTAAATAAAGGCTATCTATCTATCTATCTATCTATCTATCTATCTATCTATCTATCTATCTATCTATCTATCTATCTATCTAAGTCACTGCGACCCTGGTCTGAACAATAACGGTACGGTAATGGTGAAGAACAGGTCCACTCATCCACTCATATCTTCTGCTTTTGAACTCCTGCAGAGGGCAACCATGTTCACCAAGCTGGATCTTCACTGAAACGGCCTTCAACACCCCCAGGGCACATAATGAGTACCTGGTCATGCCCTTTGGTCTCACCAGCGCCCCTGCAGTCTTCCAGGCCATGGTGAATGATGTTCTTAGAGACTTTATTAATGTTTTTGTTTTTGTCTCCCTGGATGAGATCATATATTTTTATTCTCCAGATTTGAGCAGGAGCACATCCACCATGTCAAGTGGAGAACAAGCTGTTCGTAAAGGCAGAAAAGTGCGAATTCCATGTGCCCAAGGTCTCCTTCTTGGGCTTTGGGGTTGCTGAGGGGAACGTGCAGATGGACCCAGCCAAGGTTCTTTATGTAACTTTATGCAACTTTATGCAAAACTTCACCCGTGTGCCTTTTTTATCCCCTGCAGTAGCCAGTAGCCTCTGAACTTCTATCCACCGGGGCCAGCAATGAATTTGCCTCCTTCTTCACTGACAAAATTCAGAAAATTAGACACAGTCCTGTATCCTGTACCTCCATATCAGGTACAGGATATGTGTTGTCCCTGTGTCCACTAAAAATCAATTCAAATACCATCACACCATTTGATCCAATCAACCATAAAGATTTGGAGGACATTATACAACATCTTAAATCCTCCTCCTGCTGTCTTGATATCCTTTTTCAAAGATGTTTCAAATTGCATGGCCTCAGATCTACAAATTGTCAACATGTCTCTTCTCTCAGGTTTCTTTCCACAGGCCCTGAAAACTGCAGTCATCAAGCCACTCTTAAAAAAGAACAATCTAGACACCTCATTAATGAACAATTTATCATATCAAACCTCCCATTTTTAAGTAAAATCATTGAAAAGGCTGTTTTTCAACAGCTGAACAACTTCTTGGCGCGACACAACTGTGTTGATGTCTTTCAGTCAGGATTTCGACCACACCACAAGATTGAGACTGCTCTTGATAAAGTCTTCAATGACATCCACCTAAACACAGACATTGGCAGAATTTCAGTCTTAGTATTACTGGATCTCAGTGATGCATTTGACACGGTCGACCACATCATATTACAAGACCGACTGGAGAACTGGGTGGGACTTTCTGGCACAGTACTAAATTGGTTTGAATCCTACTTAAAGAAGAGGAGCTACTTTGTGTCTATAGGTAATTAGACATCTAAGCGGACAAAAATGACATGCAGAGTCCCCCAAGGCTCCATTCTGGGGCCTCTTCTGTTCAACATCTACATCCTCCCACTGGCTCAGATTATGGAAAACAACTAAATATGTTACCATAATTACGCAGACAACACACAAATTTACATAACCATTTCACCAGGGGGACTATGGTCCAATAAATCACTGAGCAAGTGCATTGAACAAATCAATGATTGGATGTGCCAGAATTTTCTCCAATTAAACAAAGAAAAACTGAAGTTATTGTTTTTGGAGCCAAGAAAGAATGATTAAAAGTCAGCACTTGGCTTCAATCAGTAATGTTAAAAACCACAAACCAAGCCTGGACTCGGACCTGTTTGATGATTTATGATTAATGATTTTTTATTATTTTCTATTATATTTACACAAACATAGAATGGTCTGTTAATTCCTGTCTGAATTTGCTATTTTCTAATTTTGGATACATTTTTTCCACATAAGGTTGTAAGAATAATGAACCAACTGCCAAACACTCCGACATGCATGACTTATCCATGCCTAAAAGCAAACTGCTTACTGTAAATGCATGCAACCTACAAAATATGTACAGAGCAGACTATGGACCTGTTAGGAGAACAGAGGAAGGAGAACAGAGGAAGAGTTATGGGGCAATTATTGTAGCAGAACTACACTGCTCAAAGAAATTAAGGGAACACTTAATCATCACAGTATAACACCAAGTCAGTTAAACTTCAGGGATATCAATCTGTCCATTTAGGAAGCACAAGTGATTGTGAATCAATTTCACCTGCTTTGGTGCAAATGAAATCGACAACAGGTGCAATGGAGGCCAAAGCAAGACAACCCCCACAACAGGAATGGTTTTGCATGTGGTGGTCACAGACAATTGCTCTCTCCTTATCCTTCCTGACTGATTCCTGACGTCCTCTGGTGGGACCTGTGCTCACAGCCCAGCACCATGCAGCTTGATTGGCATTCGCCAGAGAACACCAGAATTGGCAGGTCTGCCATTGGCGCCCGGTTCTCTTCACAGATGAGAGCAGGTTCACACTGAGCACATGTGACAGGTGTGCAAGAGTCTGGAGACGCCGTGGTGAACGTTATGCTGCCTGTAACATCATCCGGCATATCCTTGGAGGGTCGCACAGACCTCCATGTCGTATCCACTGCTGTTAGGTACAAAGGTGAAATCCTCAGAGCGATTGTCAGACCGTACGCTGGTGCAGTGGGCCCTGGGTTCCTCCTGGTGCAGGACAATGCCCTCTCGGTCACAGACCTAAATCCAATTGAGCGCCTATGGGACGTTATGTATCTGTGCATCCGACGCCGCCAAGTACCACCACAGACTGTCCAGAAGCTCACTGATGCCCTGATCCAGGTCTGGGAGGAGATCCCCCAGGACACCATCCACCGACTCATCGGGATCATGCCCAGATGTTGTGGGGA
>OMKR01103553.1:0-14621 GCA_900302355.1 Cyttopsis rosea | reverse complement strand
CCATAATTCCGGAGGCTTTACTTAAATACCCCCCACTCTAAATCCTTCACACACACACACACACACACACACACACACACACACACACACATGTTATTGACGGAATGTGTGTGTAGCCATAGATTGCATGAATGTACCCCCCACACACACACATACACAGGACATGCTGGCCAGACTCCTGGCAGAGTGACAAGAGAGTTGCCAGAGATTACATGTACCACACATATACACACACTCACAGGTTGAGCCAAAACAGCCGACTAGGTCCAGGAGAATGAACGCTGACACTCTTTGTTTTACATTTTTAAATATATTGTGTTTGTTTTAAATTGAGATAAGATTCATTTCAATATAGCCATTTTGTATTTACTGATTGTAAACACACACACACACACACACACACACACACACACACACACACACACACACACACAGCTAAGTGGGTCTAGTGTTACATCACCCAGATTAGTAGATTAACACTCCTCCCTTCTGCTTCTCTCCATCCTCTCTTCTTTTTCATCTGTTTCTTTATCAAGTTTGTCACTTTGTTTTATTATAGTTTTTTAATCTTTGTTTGACTGAAAGTGGCATAATGAGTGTGTGTGGTGAGTGTGCTTGTTATTTTGTTTTATTACAAATTAATCTAATTTCTATTGTTATTTTTTGTCATATTCTTCCTAATTGTTCATTTTTCTATTGTATTGCTATTTTATTGTTAACTTTTAGGTTTATTGCATGTATGATATTACCATTCTTTCTATTTTTATTATTAATAATAATAATATTATTATTATTATTATTATCGCCTCATGTTTCTGATGTGAGCTGCTGTGACACTGCTATTTACCCCAGGGATGAATAAAGTATCTGTCATTAATATTATTATCATAATTATTATATAATTTCATGGCTAACATGACACTTTACTGTTCTCCACAAACTATTAGAACTGAAAAACTCAGGCAGGCAACAGAGGTCTGTGACTAAAAGAAAGAAAGAAAGAAAGAAAGAAAGAAAGTTAGAAAGAAAGAAAGAAAGAAAGAAAGAAAGACGCCCAAAGAGCAAACACACCCGGAGTCTCCCTCTTTTACCACACCTTCATCTCTAAGCCACTGCTGCCCTGACATCCCATAATAGTTCCTACTGACAGCCTGTTAGCCTCACTAGTGACTGCAATGCATAGATTTATCAAAGTAGGATTTCCTCGTAGGGGGCGTGGCATCACATCTTGTCTCACTGCGTACTGAGAATATAATATCACATCATATCATATATCTCACAGTTAAAACTATATTTTATTTCTTTCAACTAGTTTTTTGGTTGTAATCTGTAACGAACTGTGGGCATTTTTATTCTAATTTTATTCTATATTTATTCTATTATTTTTAATCTGAGGAACGCAAAATAAAACGACCTTTTGTCACATATCGTGGAGTCGTTTTACCGGAAGGTTTTTGTCATGTTAAAAGTCATAGAGTTTCATGTTGAACCAGCTCATAGTTTGCAATTTTTTTTTTTCTTTAATCCAAACATTGATATTGAAATTCCCCGATGGCCGATTGAAATATAATCCCACACGCAGAGTCCTGGATTAAGACCAGACGCTCACTGATGACTGGAGTGACCTTGGAGGGACACACACACAACTGTGAGACCACTGAACAGCCACACACACACACACTGCTCTGAAAACACACATATACACACATATACTTGGGTGCGTGTATTCAGAGCGGTGTGTGTGTGTGTGTGTCTGTGCGTGTGTGACCCACAAATGGTTAGTATCCGGCTTAGCAGAAACGTGCTGCATTATCATAATACTGTATTATATTATAAATGCAGCAGAAATCATTATAATCTCCTTCTCTCTCTCCGTTCTCGAGGTGTGTTGCCAACGTGATGTAACATGAGGCAACAAGCTGCTGCCATACGACGATTGAGCAACTGAACCGCCTGATCACAGGAAAGTTGATCAACAATTGGATCAAACTTCCTGCTCAGACCTGAGTGGACGATCGCGACACAGTGGACGTGTGTTATCACTCTCAAAGTTATAAACTTGTACGAAGATAGTGGCTTAAAAGCAACAGAAAATACAATATTATTGTTAATCACACTTGTTTATGAGAATTAATCGTCAACTAAAATGTCACGATGGACAAAGTCCTACAGGCAACATGTCAAGATATCTAATATCAGCCAACAACAGCCGGCTACAGCCAACAACAACTGGCTACAGCCAACAACAACCGGCTACAGCCAACAGCAACCGACTACAACCAACAGCAACACGCTACAGCCAACAGCAACAGCAACCGGCTACAGCCAACAGCAACCGGCTACAACCAACAGCAACTGGCTACAACCAACAACAACCAGCTACAACCAACAGCAACAACAGCAACAACAGCCAGCTACAGCAACAACAGCCAGCTACAGCCAACAACAACCAAGTACAACTGGCTACAGCCGACCACAGCTGACTCTAACCAGGTATAGTCAGCTACAGCCAAGTACAGCCGGCTACAGTCGATCACAGCCAGGTGCCGTCCCGTATCAGACCTGACACCAGTTTCCTCATCTCTC
Source organism: Cyttopsis rosea (assembly GCA_900302355.1). Classification (NCBI taxonomy): domain Eukaryota; kingdom Metazoa; phylum Chordata; class Actinopteri; order Zeiformes; family Parazenidae; genus Cyttopsis; species Cyttopsis rosea. Next base: position 12,035 of record OMKR01103553.1, on the reverse strand, counting down.
TGGGAGGTAAATGAGTGGGTGGAGGACCGCAAGACGTAGACACACTTCCATCTGTCACTTCCTCCAAATAAAATAAGGTCCACGCATGAGTAACTAGGACTGGGTCAGTTTGACTCGATCAAATATCACAGTGTTTTTGAGCGATGCCTCGATATAGACAATTTGATTATATTTTGGGGTTGAATATCTGCGCTTTTATAAGATATTCACACACAATGTGGATATTCTGAGCATTGATTAGAACAGTCTGTAAAGTTCAGAAAACTGCATTACTTTACTGTAATAGATTACTTTAACGGAATTAAAGACAATATTGATATCTTAGTATATCGATATTATATTGATACATCATCCAGCTCTAGGACCAATCAACAGCACAGTCAGACCGAGTCACTACCACGCAAACAAACAACAACCGATGGTGTGAGAAAACTATAACACACTTGGGAACCGCGACTCTTCGCTTACCAACGCTGGATCGATTCCCATCATTTCAGAAGCGAGATTTGTTCTATGAATGCTGAAAAAAGCTGCAGTTCTTTGTCTCCGTGTCGCAGTATCGATGTTGTCGATCTGAACGTCACCACGGGAAACCAAGAGCCATCACCGAAAAGAGGAAGCCGAACTGAAGGCACACAGCCGCTGGATTAATCCTGACCCCGGTGAACCGGGTTCAGATCCCTGACAAATAATCTGCAATCTGACTCATCTGGAGGAGAACTTCTTCAATAAACCCTGAATCAACTCAGGTGGGGGGGTTAAGTCCAGGACGAGTGGTGTTCAAGACATTCTACAGACCGATCAGCGATGGTGGAGACGCTTCACGCGGTGGGACCTTCAATCCAAAGCCGATGTTTACAGCGTGAAAACCGAAAAATCTGCACAAAATATTTATTGACATACTTGCCAATTAACTTGCCAGGAAGTGTTCTGCACGTTTTTTTAGTCGGGGTCCTTATATTGAAGGAGACCCACACGGGGAGAACGTGCAAACTCCACACAGAAAGGCCCCTGATTGGGAGATAACCCACCGGAGCACGGTGCCAACAGCGCCCCAGCCCAGGACCTTCTTGCTGTGAGGCAACAGTGTTAACCACTGAGCCACCGTGCCGCCTATAGAACACTTCCTGTCCTGTCCCTGACCACGGCACGGACCCACCACCTGGAATTGGTCCCCGGGCGCCGACAAAGTGAGGGCTGCCCACTGCTCCTGGCTGCCCCTGGAGGAAGGACGGCCAGGATGGGATAAAAGCAGAGACTATATCTCATCGTTCGCCACTCCTGCGTGTGTGTGTGTGTGTGTGTGTGTGTGTGTCACCCTCCGCATGTGTGTGGTATAATGTGTGATTAATAAATCATTCTTCTTCTTCAATGTGGCCCAGGTGACAGTTGCGTTTACACTGCTAAAAGAATGTGGATCTTGCTATCGGATCACCAAAGACGCATGTCAATGCCGGGTGTAAACGGGGTCTCACGCTCTATCGTAACTTGACCGAGTCAGACTGCCTTAGCTCCAAGCGACGTTAAGAGAACCCTCCTAGCTACAACAGCAATTCAGGCTGGAGGTGGTGTAATCGTGTGGGGAATCTTTTCTTGGCACACATTAGGCTTCTTGAGTTTGTTAGGCCTACCTGAGTTTGTTGTTGGACCATGTGCATCCCTTGATGACCACAGTCTACCCATCTAATGGCTACTTCCAGCAGGATACACCACCATGTCACAAAGCACACACAGTCTCAATGTACTTCCACAAACATGACAATGAGTTCAATGTACTCCAATAGCCTCTACAGTCACAAGATCTCAACCCAAAAGAGCACCTTTGGGATATGGTGGAATGGGAGATTTGCTGGATCAATGTGCAGCCAACACATGTGCAGTTGGAATGTTTCCAGCACTTGTTGAATCACACCACAAAGAATTCAGACTGTTCTGCATGCAAAGGTCCTACCAAGTACGAGAAAGGCCACTGAGTGTATGTGTCAGATTTAGGCCGCTTGTGCGCTTCCCCAGTGCCCTGTCCACCATAGCCCGCAGCCCTCTCTCCTCCTAGTGCCCCGTATACGGTAGGTGGGGGAGATGGGGGTCGGTTCTAATTCTACTGAGACCAACAGCATGTTTCACCCCTTTTTTTCTGACCGAAGTAGAAAAAAAAAAACTCACCGGGTTTTCTTTTTTCACAGTTTGTGTTAGTAGGTCCATAAGATACGAAAAAGTTTTTTATAATAGGTCCCCTTTAAAGTTGAAGTGTGTAGAATTTAACGGCATCTAGCGGTGATGTTGCAGATTGCATCCAATTTAAGACCCCTCTGTGTAGGAAAAGCTACAGTGGCCACAAAACTCACGAAAGTTCCTCTCTAGAGCCAGTGTTTGGTTTGTCCGTTCTGGGCAACATGGCGCGCTCCATGGAGGCGACCCGCTCCCTATGTACATATAAAAAGCTCATTCTAAGGTAACAACACCACAACAATTCTTATTTTTGTGGGATTATATACTAATTAATACATACTTATGAATATTATATCACATTTCCAAGTCTGTTCCGCTAGATGCCACTCAATTCTACACTCAATTTCCTTTAAGGAAATTAGGCGGAATACCCAGGGGACGCCCTTTCTGCGGGTTTTCACCCCTGACACTGAAAATGTAAAAAAAAAAAAGAAAAAAATATCAAAATGGTAGCTTAGTGGCTGAGTAGCTACTGTAAACCATGAGTACCGGTACCTTGAAACTTGACAAGCTACAGTTCTAACGCCCCCCGCCAACACTGCAAGTAGGCACATACCGTTGATGTAGCAAATAACGCTCCAATAATCTATGGAACGCCATAACTATTTTAGCATAATATGACATTACACGAGTTCAAAGGCCTTACCTAGATCGCCTTAACTTAACCCTAACATAATACCGCATAGCAGGGTTTTAACATCAGATATAATACATTTGACCGCATCTTTAACACACAAACATTAATATTTATGGTAAGACCAAGATAAATTGTGTTTAAAACTAAATGCAAATCAAGACGTGTTAAGTTTACGGATAATACTCACTTGTATCGACATCTTTGCGTCATGTAACACACGGTCCCCTACGTGTGACCCCTTACGCCGGAAGTAGTTAATATTGCTTCTTCTTTGGTTTTTAGGTTGCGTCTAAATGGCGCCCACTTCTGGGTGGCTGTCCTTTAAAGGTTTCTTCCTTCCTTTCTTTCTTTTTTTCTTTCTTTCGTTGTATAGATTGTTCACTTTCATTTGTACAACCTTTACATGTCCAAGTGTATAATCTTAGTGCCTGAGGTAATGCCCCTGGGAATTACATGATTTGTAAGCAGCACCCAGCAATACATTTAGGCAATTTCACAAAAAAAGCAATTAAAAAAAATAAAAAATATCCCATTTAGTTCCGAATGTTATGGAAATGTACAAAAAAAAAAGATTATATAAACATGGTTGAGTTTGTTGTGCTTGGGAAGCTTATAACTTTTGCTGTACAACAGCGCCTTCTCATGGGTGTGAGGCCCATGGGTTAATTAATTATTAGTCTTTTAACATGTTTACGTTGATGTAAATCAACAATATGGCAATGTGCTAATTAACTATGGTTGAAAAACTATTGTCGGAGCTGCCTGATACTGTCTGTGAGGGTAAGGATCTCGTTTTGAAGCATTCGGTGAGGGAAATGACATGACTTCCATTATGTTTGAAGAGTATATAAACGTGTAACATACTCTTTAAGCAGGAGGTGGCGGTATGTCGGATATTCGTTTCGTGTGATACCCCCCACCCCCACACAGAACGACGCGATCCCATTGGAGAAGACTGGATGCGAGCGCCACACTGACTCGGGCCGATCTCTACCTCCAGATCGAAGATGGCGATGTCGGTGTTTCCCGGCGTGCGACTCCTCTCAATTGGGGACGCGAACGGAGACATACAGCGGCACTCGGAGCAACAACCCCTGCGCTTGGAAGTGAAAACCACGCAAGACGCCGCGTTGATCAATCTCTCCAATGGTGAGTAAGAGCCTTTTTTGCGACTCGGTTTTCCGGACCGTTGGCCCGTCGCGGCTAGTATTGCTAATACCACCCAACGCTAGCCAATTCGTGTGCGGCGTTAGCTGGGCTAGTGAGCCACCAGAGAACCGACGTTAGCGTGGAAGCGCGTAGTCCTCCGGCTCACCGCTCACCAAGCCGCTTCAAGGCCAGATGTTTTCCGTTAGCCAATGGGGGTTTCGAGCTTATTTTTCTATTGTATACGTTACTTTGTGTACCTTGCCAATGGGACCAATACGCTTTAGCACCGCACTGGCATTAGTTAATGCTAGCTACTACTAAAACGCATTACGATGCTAATGAAACGTGACCAGTTATAGAATACTACCAGATTCAAGCAACGAGTGCACTGGCAAACAAGACCGCGACGCATGTCGTCTATAAGACTTTTTTGTTGCTGTAAGTCCATCTTCACGTTTCGTTTATACCGGAGCCCGCCGATTCAATTGCTTCTCGGCTAAAGTTAGCAAGTTTCCGATTGTTTTGGTGGGGGAGTCGTCACCCGGCGCCGTTCACCGCTTTTATAGTTCAGTGTAACCGACGCACTCCGCATCACGCTTCGAATTTCAGAATGTTAGAATAATTCGCTCGTTGACTGGTATTTAAGAATGGAAACCACACGCTCGCCCCCACCCCGTTTAGTAGCGAGTGCTGGCCCGCATTAGCTACGCGTTCATCTTTGTTCTCAACGGAACAATAGCGGGGTCCCCCTGCCGCCTCCTGCCCGGGTGCGTAGACCTCCGGGATAATCCGCCTTCTGGTTTGGTTTCCGTGCTATTCCGCTGTTTTAGACTCTACCAACAACTTGTACAGTACAACCCTGAGACCGCCTACTCGCAGTTTTAAAAGCGATTTTTTAACTGACTAGTCACTCGTAATCAATCACGTATAATGAAATATTTCAACATTACTTATAAAAATAAACAAACAGATGCTGGGACTTATTCATTCCTGAACAGCGTCTAGGCTAAAGACTTCCCTAATAATAACTATTAAAGAGTAGTGCAAAAAAAACTTACATGGAATCCCCCAAAAATGTATTTTTGCCCAACACAGGAGAGGTAGAAACTGTCAATGACTTGACATTTTTTGTGTCCGTCAATTATCATTGAAATAAAATAGATATACATAAAGACACATGTAAAATAGAGGAATTATCGAGAGAGTATGTTTATTTTGAAATCACCTTGAAAAGGTTCTGTAGTTGGTGATGATCCATGTTAAAGGGATTGTTCGCCTTTTTTGAAGTGGGGTTGTATGAGTCGGTGTCTTACCTGCAGTAGATTGTGGTCCTTGCGCTCCCAGTTTGGAGAAGTGGTCACAGGCTGCCGCAGAGTGTATTGCTGCAGACGGGGCCAGCAGAAAAACACATTTTAGCCACCTAAATAAAGGCTCACCCAAAATAGTCATCAGTTTAAGTGTATGCTATATTTAGAATATTTCACCGCTTTATTTTGCCGTCAGACAGCCCTTTCATTTGGCACTACATTTTCTCAACCATAGAACTTGCGTATTCTTACGCCTCAGCGCACATGCGGTGTAATACAGTGCACTGGTGCATAAGAATTAAGAAGTTCTAAACTGATATTGATTTGACAATCTACTGCAGGTAAGACACCGACTATGGATAAACATCTCATACACCCCACTTCAAAAATGGTGAACAATCCCTTTAATATTTTAAAGGCTAAATAAACATTAGCATCATTATGAAATGTAAAAACTCTCGTTAGTTTTTTTTTTATATACTTTTTTGTGAGTATGTATATTGGATGTTGAGATGTTTATTTCTGGCAGTTTGATTATGGACTGAATAACATTATATGTTTATTTTTTTGGAAAGTTTAAAGCAACATTAACATGTAACATTTTTACCTTAAAAGAACAGCTTCAGAATCATTTTGATGCTCATCATTGTAATACAATCATTGTAATACAAGTCAACCAACAACTGTTCTGGCACTATGTAACTTTGGTGTTCGGTACGAAACCGCAGGAAAGGTGCATTGCTCTTTGCGGCACTATTTCACTTGTCACTACGGACATAGTGTTGCTGCGGTTACGGTGTTGGGCCTACACCGATGATTATATTACTAGAGGAGAGAAAGAAGGCTCCAGACCGTACATCGGGTCTAGATCGGGACCTGTCTCCCATGTTTCCTTATAATCTCCATGCGTACTTTGCGCCCGCGATCTCCGTCTGCTGCTTGTGCCCCTGCCCCGTTCCTCTCAATAACACATTGAGAGTTTATATCCATGTATTTTATTTTACTCCAAAACAAAAAAAGCAGCACAGGGACACCTCACTCTGCTCCCCCACCCAAATTCCAAAAGTTGCATTATGCTGCTTTAAAGACAATATTTGTATTGATTAAGCAAGTTTTTCCTGTATATTTATTCACATTTTGGTTAATCAAACACTCAGTGGCCCAGAAGCCTGGCATTACTATGCCCTACGGATAACTAATATGCTACTGTACTTTTTACATGCGGCCTTCCTGTCAGTTTAGACTGATATATTAGTGGCTTTGGTCATCCTATTTGATTCATTTTGACATTCAAAATACAGAAAGGTACTGAAGAAAAACACATCACTGCTACTTTATTGAGACAAAATTTACAAATTTCCTTTCCATCTCTGGACTTGCAGTATAATGAATACCATTGGATCAGGTGAAGTAATTATTTTACATTGTTGTGACACAAAATTATTTTATACCGTCATTTAACAGCAGTGATCCAGTTGAAAACATTTACTATGCTATAAGCCACAGTGTTCTAGAACAATCCTTTTGGGCCTCAAAAGGTTCTAATGTTTTGGGTTTTGTATGGGTTGTGAATGATATTTATTTGTGCTCTCTTTTTACACTTTACAACATCTGTACTAAGCGGCAATGTTAATCAATAATGTGAATGCATGTAATAGAAACCTGTTCATGAAGTGTTATATTTTTTATTTTTTGTGTCATCAATCTAAACCATATCCCCTCTTACCTTAGGAGAGGATACATGCGTGTTCAAATGCTCGGTCTCCCGGGAGACGGAGTGCAGTCGTGTGGGGAAGCAGTCTTTCATCATCACCCTGGGTTGCAACAGCGTACTGCTACAATTTGCCTCACCAGCAGGTACCCACCATCCCACCCCTATCCACCACAACATCATTTTAACATCACCACTGATGAGCTATATATACACTCTTATTAGGTACACCTATACAATCCAATGTAATCCAATACAACAGCTCTGCCATGAATTATACTTTTATGAAGTTTAGAATGTTCGGTTTTTGTTGACATGTGGAAAGGTGTCAATTCAGTTATATGTTTATGACTGAGGTCATAGTTAAATGTGGAGTTGTACTGAACTACATTATATTGAGAGGTGTTTCTCATTTTTGTCCTCCCTATTTACATACATGAGGGGGGCAGAATATACAGCCACCACCACCAACTATGATCTCGATGCTAAAACAATGAATTAAAAAACCTGAACATTATAGGCAACATAAAGTAAAATTTATGGCAGAGCTGGTGTATTGGATTGTACAGGTGTAACGAATAAAGTGCACACTGAGTGTATGTTTACAATTGGAATGATTTCTATTTCATTTTTATAGGGTTCAAAACTGCTTTTGTTTTGTTTTGCTTACCTTCCGTTTTCTGACCAATTTGGCCAAAACAAAACTTGCCCATGTTGCGTTATTTATGGAGAATGACCCCACCACACTCCATTTAACCTTGATTTTTGGGAATATTAACCTCTTGTCGCACCACTTTTTAAAATTTTAATTTTAAGCTCAGTTTTGTTTACCGCCTGTGTAGCTGCCTTGCAGTGCGTTTGTGTTTGCATTTGCATTGTGCCTCGTGTTTCTTTTTTGACGCCAAGTTAAAGAGCAACTATCGGGTACATTATTTTTTTTATTTTTTTACCATTTTGGGCTTATGGAGAATATGGTTTGGAAAGAAAACAACCCTTTTTACAGACAAAAATGGCAAAAACACAGGAAACATGGAGGTGTTTTTAATTTCACATGTAAAAAAGGCTTTTTATTTGATTTTTTTTTACATCTTGGTCACAGAAAGGAGACATCGTCTCTCTCTGCCACAGCGCAGTGGTAGTCAGTCGGCAGGGTCAGTAAGTCGCGAGTTTTCTAGTTATTTAAGAACTTCTGTGTTTGTGCGTGTTGCACAAACTCTAGGTTATCCAAGGCACAGAGTTCAGTTTTGTGATGTGGTTAGCTGTCTTTATGTGTGGGTGTGATTTGTTTTTGTTTTTTTGGTGGCCTCTGGCACATTCTAATGCCACTATTCCATCATATACACTGATCTTAATCTTTGCATATTTTAATGAGTTTGCCTACCCGATTCTAAACATGTAGTGAATTATTGTAAAGGAGAATTGGGCTTCTTGTGCGTTTTAGCCTACACAGTCTGTAAAGAGCTATTAATATTTAATGAATATTTAATATCTTACGAATCATTAGACCTTATTTATTATTTTTTATTTATTGACACCTAAATGGTAAGGTTTATCAAGACAATGATGTTTAATGTATTGTTTTACTAGAAACATAAATGCACTCTTATTCAACAAAAATAAACAAGGATATTTTAAGGGGGAACATGGTTATAATCTCATGTTTTATCTAGCCTATGTATTGGTTTTAAATTAAATTATTTATAAAATAAACCTAAAAGCCAAAAATAACTCAAATATCAAAACATTAATCCAATATTGCGATGACGATATGACTTGCGATAAATAATCAAATATTGAAGTGTGCACAAGCAGTTGTGGAAAGTAATTAAAGACAAGTAAGTACCTTGTTACACAAGTATTACCTTGAGTAACACTTAAGTAAGTACATTTTTCATGTTTGTTTTGGAGACTTTATGACTTTCCACTTTAAAGCTAATATACGCCATGATCCAGATCCCGTTCCAGAGGAGATGAGACCAGAGGAGAGATGGTTAGGGTTATTATTGTTCATTATTCACTATGGAACAGTAATACAACATGAAACTGTTCCTGAGTTCCAATAAAATAGAACATAAAATTGTCACTGAGTTCAGTAAAATAGAATATGGGACTGTCACCAAGTTTCAGTATAATGCAACCTGTAACTCTCACTGGGCTTTAGTAGGACACAACATATAACTAACATATAAGTAACATGGAAATGTCCAGTTCAAACTTCAGTTCAAAAAATGTATAATTATAAATGACTTACTCTCATTCACTTGAAGTCCTCCTTCGCTCACTGTGCATTAAACCAACTGAATCCAATCGAACGACTCATTTCACTGAGTGACTCGTCAAGAACCGAGTCTCAAAAGAGTCAAATCTTTCATCACGAGAGGAACTGGGGCACTAGGAACAATATAGATTAAACAATATAATGAAATAGATTCTCGATTCATCTCGATTCGATAATTTTCCCATTTGACTACAATAGACAGTGTAATACATACCAATCCCAAAAAAGAAGAAAATATTACACACAATCAAAAAATTTTTACTTAAAACTTAAATACTTCGCCTTTTAATTATGGAAATGACAAGTATTTAAACTATATCAAAATATTCTTAACAGTAGGTCACCTCTTAGGTTTTTAGAGCATGAACCCTCTTAAAGGTGCAGTGTGTAGAATTTTGTGGCATCTAGTGGAACAGACTTGGCAGAAATTGAATATAATATTCATAAGTGTGTTTTAACTAGTGTATAATTCCATGAATATAATAATAGTTGTGTTTTCGTTGCAGTAGAGAGAAAGTACAGTGTGAAGCAGGAAGTAGTAAATGAAGAAGAATGCTAAACAGCAAACATGGCTGCACACACAGCATCATAGCTTGTGTATGCCAAGGAGGAATTGCTGGTCATGGTGGTTAAACCTAGCCTGATATCAGACAGAATTGTTAACTCCGTTTCCATCTTCAGTCTGAGATTGCTCCCACTCTAACCGATTTCCGTGGGGGAGGGGGATTCTATTTTCCCTAACCAATCACTAGAGACCAACCTGAATCTGATGCCATTTTAAGTCGACACTGATACGTAGCCATGCCAACATAACTGTTTTGCCAGGGTTTTAAGAGTGGAGCGAAGTAAAAACAAAATAGTAATTTGTACTTTTAATCGATTTAGAACAGCCTCGATAGCAGCGTCTATCTTGTCGGCCGGCACTCTTCATGTGTTGGGTGCAGTTTGGAGTTCAGTTTTATGTTCTCTCGTCGGAAGTGGAAGTCACACAACAACAGTACAGCAGATCGGAGCTGCTCAGGATCACGGATTACGCTGGCTGTACATTTTACAAGGACTACATTCCACCGGAGATCCAACGCTCTCCCGAGCCCAGAGGGATTGCCATCCCCCCGGGGATACAACGGAGGTACAGGAAACTGAAGAGGGGGCAGGAGAGCAGGGCTACGAGCTAAGCTTCCGACTAACCCTTTCAAACCTGCCACCCCCAAGTCTCTTTCTCATCAACTCCCGGTCACTTTTCAACAAAATGGACGAGATAAGACTGCGGATTACTTCGCACAGCCTGGACTGCTGTGTGATGATAATTACTTGGACTGGACCGAACACTCCCCACACCGCTATCGATCTAGCAGGCCGCTCCGTCTACAGAGCAGACCGGACTGTTTAGTCCGGTAAGAGCAGAGGCAGAGGAGTCAGTATTTATTTTATTTTATTCTATTTTATTTTATTGTGTCGGTCAATCATTTTTTTTGTGCTGTCAGCATGCTTGGCATACAGAGTATTTGTATGCCGTTGCATCTAGGACAGAGTTGATCTGCAAGTGGAGTTCAAATTCTCGACCTGCAATGCTGCTCTTTATTCATTCTTTAATTGACAAATACTGCCTGCAATACCCCTGTCCTGTGGATGACCTGTGGGATGACAAAAGCACAGCTTTTCTGTTATACAAGACCGCCACCAATCCCCCTCTTTGGAGCACGATCTGACCATGTTTTTATCTAATCTAACAACTAATCATCACGACTTCTCCAAGAGGGGGAGAATCACCAGAGGTGAGACAATTAAAGATTGAAACAAACAACATGTACATGGAAAAACATAAACATCAGACGTTATGTATTGACAATACATAACTAAGTCAACGGAAATTGGTGGAACAGCAATTTGGCATATGGCCTCTTCCTGTGTTAAGGCAGTAAAGAAGAGAAACTGAGAAGGATGTAATCAGGATGTTGTTGGGGGTGTATTTGATGCAGGTGGTATGTGTGTGCCTGTGATTCGTCCACTTGTGTTTGTCCACCGGTGAGTGTGAAGGACTTGTCCCAATTAGTTCTGGTGTATGAGCTCAGAACTACACTGCTCAAAAAAATAAAGGGAACACTTAATCGTCACAGTATAACACCAAGTCAGTTAAACTTCAGGGATATCAATCTGTCCATTTAGGAAGCACAAGTGATTGTGAATCAATTTCACCTGCTTTGGTGCAAATGAAATTGACAACAGGTGCAATGGAGAGGCAAAAGCAAGACAACCCCCAAAATAGGAATGGTTTTGCATGTGGTGGTCACAGACAACTGCTCTTTCCTTATCCTTCCTGACTGATTCTTGTCTAGTTTTGTGTTCTGCTAGTGTCCTTGTCACTACTGGTAACATGAGGCGGTACCTGCAGCCCAATCAGGTTGCTCAGGTAGTCCAGCTCCTCCAGGATGGCACATCCATACGTGCGGTCGCAAGAAGGTTTGCTGTGTCTCCCGGCACAGTCTCAAGAGCATGGACGAGATACCAGGAGACCGGCCGTTACACGAGGAGAGCTGGACAGGGCCGTAGAAGGGCATCAACCCAGCAGCGGGACCGGTATCTGCTCCTTTGTGCGAGGACGAACAGGAGGAGCACTGCCAGAGCCCTACAAAATGACCTCCAGCAGGCTACTGGTGTGCATGTTTCTGACCAAACTGTCAGAAACAGACTCCATGAGGGTGGCATGAGGACCCGACGTCCTCT
>OMKR01103549.1:0-10497 GCA_900302355.1 Cyttopsis rosea | reverse complement strand
TCCCCCCTTTCATCTGTCGCTCTGCCCTCTTTATCCCTCCATCAGAACAGAGGCACGGAAGAACAGACAAAAAGAGAGAGGAGGAGATGGAGGGAGCAAGAGAGAGAGAGAGAGAGATGTGATGTGAAGATAATCTCCATCTTTATGAGTAAAGTGTGATTTTAAGTTTTCATTTATTTTTGTTTCTAAAAGTTGAACTACAATTTTGAGTCCATCCACCCATCCCTCCATCCATCCCTCCATCCCTCCATTCCTCCATCCCTAACTCATAAAGTGGATCATGGACCTTCGGCTCAAGATGCTCTAGTCTGGTACCTGGTACACGGCAGTCCATGGCACAGATGTCCAATAACAAAGCACCGCTCTGGTTCTTTCTCCAAACCACGTCCCTCCAGGTTTCTCCATCCCTCCAGGTTTCTCCATCCCTCCATCAGTCTCCATCCCTCCATCAGTCTCCATCCCTCCATCAGTCTCCATCCCTGGAGCAATTCCGACCTTGCCTGGGTCCAGACCTTTGAACCTTTGATTCATACGGTCATTTTTTTATTTAACCTTTATTTATCCAGGTTAGCCTCATTGATATTAAGAATCTCTTTTTTAAGAGGGACCTGGTCAAGAAAAGCAACACAGACGCCACAACAAACAGGATCAACAAACATCAACAACAATTTTTACCATCCTCCCTACCTTTAAAGGTGCAGTGTGTAGAATTAGTGGCATTTTGCAGAATGGACTTGGCAGGAAATGGAATGAAATATGGAATATAATATTCATAAGTATGTATTAATTAGTGTATAATCCCATGAAAATAAGAATCATTGTGTTTTCGTTTCCTTAGAATGAGCTGTTTATATCTCCATGGGAGCGGGTCCTCTTCCACGGAGGCCGCCATGTTGCACCGCCATGTTTCTACAGTAGCCCAGAACGGACAAACCAAACACTGGCTCTAGAGAGGGCCTTTCGCGTTTTTCGCGAGTTTCGTGGCCACCGTAGCTTCTCCTACACGCTTGGAAGGGGAGGATGACGGGAGATTTATTCAGTTGGTTGCAATCTGCAACCTCACCGCTAGGGCTGGGTATTGGTACTCAATACCTTTAAGGTATCGACAGAAATAAACCAATACCAAGTAGTACACTGCTTAGTATGAGAAATATTTGCCATAAGCCACGTTAAAAGCCAGTGGCACATCATTTTTCAAATACCGATTGCCAAAATTCATGAAAATTTTATTTAGTTCATGCAATTTAGAATTTTCTTTCATAATATTTGAATTCCCAGCATCTCTTTTCTTTTTCTTTTTTTAAATCAGCAAAAGCTTCTCACAAATGTGTGTATAATGAGAAAATTATGTTGCGATTATATGGACACAGCGGCTTTAGAATGAAGACGTATACAGAACAAATTATTTTCGCCGTCAATCAGCGGAACTATAAAGCGGAACCAAAGTTCTTACGACGTGTTTCGCCCGCGCAGTCCAAGCCGCGCACCGGCGGTTTAGTTGAAACCACAATGGCGTCTAAACGAGCCACCATGGGTCCGAACAGTTTTAAAAATACATCTACTGACAGTAAAAGGTGGTTGTTATCGTCTTTGTTGGGTCATTTCTTTGTGCAGATCGTTACAGCGGTTTTTTTTTCAGGACGACAGAGCCTGCCCGCGGGTTAACGTAGCGTTAGCATCTGATGCTTCATTGGTAGCTCCGTCGGCTATAACAAACATAAACAAACAAACAAACAGACATACGCGTGTTGCTTTTAATATAAAATGAGCGGCTGTACGACGAATGACTGTGTTTCTGTTCAGCTCTAAAGGTGGAAACGCCAAAGCCAACAACAGCGGCGCTGCGAAGAAAAGTGTCGTGAAATGTAAGTAAACAAACCGGCCCGAGTAGTGACTGTGTAAGATCCTCTAAGGACGCTGTCGGAATCCTTTTGGGTTTTTTTTCTTTCCTTTCTGAGTTCACACTGTGTAACCCCATTTTCGTTTACCAACCGACGATTTGGGGTAGATTTATGGCGACGGCATAGAAGAGTGGTTCTCAACCTGCGGTCCGCGGACCTCCAGGGGGTCCCCAGCGACATTATGAATTGTTCGATTTCTCCACCATTGACTGCTATGTTCATAGGTTCTTTTGTATCTCTGTTATTGTAGCACAGACAAACAGCATGATGCCTTCACTCTTTTATTCCCCCTCAGCCAGTGGGACTATCGTGAAGTCTCGCTATCTGCAGTCTATTGAGAAGTCAAAGGTAATGCTCAGCCTGTTTTCAACCGATCCTTTCGATGAATCAATGTTTTGACGTTTTTTTTCTGTACAGATCATTTGAAAGTTACAAATGTCCTGTTTTCTTTTTACATTCTGAGTGTTTTTAGCATATGCATGAGTACTCTATAGACAAATTGTTTGTTTCGTGACATAAAGTAGAGATTTCTTAGTGGTAGCTGCTTTCTTCTTACAGTTCCGCTCATTTGAACCAGGCACGACAATTAGGGATGCGCCGATTGTGAAATTCTGGGCCGATACCGATGTTTAAAATAACAATTTGGCCGATTGCTGATATCCCGATGTTTTGAGTGATCGCGGCCTCACTTGTGACACGAATACAGTTTTCCGAGTTCCCGGGAACACAGCACCGCTTCCTATTTGGAGAGCTGTGTCTGCGTCTTCTAACGTAATACCAGAGAACTAGTCCACTAGTTAATTGATGGTGGGTGGTGCATCTCTTGGATGCATTAAAATAATGCATTGTCAAATATACTTGCCGGCCGTTAATATACTTGGGCGGCCCGGCCAAGTAAAGTCTATGCTGGAAACACTGGATAAACATCGGCCACTGCCATCGGTGAATGTCATCTCATTTGCAGATAGGACAATGGCAGTCAACAAGGCCGATATCGGCCGATACCAATGTTTGGCAGATATATCGGTGCATCCCTAACAACAATACACAAATTGTTTTTCTTTTTGAGTTGAGCTTTTTGAGTTATCTTTATTCTTCATTCTGCTGCGGTGGCAGTTTTCATATTATACACTGAAGTTGAGTTATAACCTACTGTTCGTGTTAACAGAATAACTCGCTGACCAATGAATCACTCGCGGTGCCTATGCTGCCCTCTTCGCCTAAACCCAGTCGTATCAAACCGAAGGTGGCTACTGCCACAAAGCGTTCACTGGCTCCACAGGAGTTTCAAACTCGTAAGTAAATTATATATTCTGACAGAATGGTTTGTGACAAAAATATTTACACATGCCATGTTTGATATTGTGAATTAAAAAAGTTATTCCTTTAGTCAAGTCAATTTTATTTATATAGCCCTTAAGACTTGACTTTATTTGTGCGGGCATGCTGCTAATATGGAAAAGTTATTCTGTCACTGTACATGCCATATGTCAGTCATAATGATAAAATAATGCAACAAAGGTGAAATTTTCACAAAATTAAAACTGTTAATTATTTATAGTTACATTTCTTCCTTATGCAAGCTTACAAATTCCCCTCCTGAGGGGGGGGAACAGTTCAGGTTCCATGTAATTATCTGCTCTGAAATGTGCCGCTTAAGTTCATTAATTACCAATTCTATGCTATAGTTATGTTAATTACTTGTCTGGAATGGGATCTGTAATTGATTTCTGCTGCACTGTGTCTTTACAGCTCTGGAGACTAGTCTTCTAGAAGCGTCACTGTTCGGGAGAAGTCTACTTCAATCCACCTTCTCAGACGGACCCTGCATTCGCCCAGATTTTGATATTTCTCTAATTAATGGTAAACAGATTTTACTTATCTTTGGGGATAATCTAAAAAATATGTCGGTTCACTCTAACCGTTTTTATTTTGGTTGTTTTCAATCAGATAAAACTGTGATGCAAAATGCAGGAGAGTCTGAGAGAAGCCCTGAGTATGACAAGTGGTCCATTGAGTTGCAGACGTTCCAGTTGGCTTTCCTCACAGCTAAGGTATGGTATTTTAACTTAATATCTAATGTTTTATATCTAAGAGTTACAGATATATCATCCACAAATGTTTCTCTTGATAATATTTATTTGATTTTTATAACTGTTTCCTCTCTTTGATAATGTTTTTATGTATGTTATTTTAGTAATGTAAAAATGTTATGTTCATATAATATGGTTTATTTATGTGACTTAAGATGCAGAGCAATACAGCGAAGCTAAAAGCAGAGGCAGAGTCAAGGATACTGGAGGTGATGGAGGAAGAGGAGAAGCTACATAATCAAGTCCATCAGAAGAAACGCCAGTTGCTCCTCTCAGAGAGGAACAAGCAGATGAAGGAGCTTCTGCATTTGCAGGTGAATAAATCTTCTATTTTTAGAACATTGAATTTTGAGGGTTGGAAACGTATTACATTTTAATGGATATATACCGGTATGTTCTGTCCTTCATTCCATTTTGTCAGATTGCTTCATTGAGTCAGATGGCGGAAACTTCCAAGCCGTTCACTAAAGAATACAAGACTTTGGCCGCAGCGATCGACACCACACGACATGAGCTTCCTGTCAAGAACTGCTACATTGACGGAGACAGAAGTGAATTCCTGGGTAAGAAAGTGGTTTTCGGTTGAGTCATTTTGCTGGGGTACCTGGGAATTTTACTTTATGCTACACATGACTTGATTGATTGTAGCACTAACTTAGTTGTTCGTTTTGTAATGACATGGCTACTAACCATGTACTTATGGTATTCTATAACACGCAATTTTTTATTGGCAATTTTGATAACCAGTTCCTTCCGCCCATTCAGATAAAGTGGAGTCCCGTCTGAAGGAGAGTGAGAAGCTGCTGTTGGAGTGTGCACTGGGAGATCAAAAGGAAAATGGTGTCTCTCTGGAGTGCCTGAGAAACATGAAAACTGCTTCCAACAACATCAGCCAGCAGCTCTCTGGGTTGGTAAACACTGAGATAGTGTTCTCATTTTGATAAGCCAGCTTTCATGATTTAAAGCCCCTTTTCCTCCAGTCCAGAGTTTATTATCTTGTTTTCCATGATTGTTTTCTTGATTTTCCCATGTTTGTCTCTTTCCGGCATGTAGTTTTATCATGCATTTTCTTTCATTTAAGGTTTAATGTAAGCCATTTTATTTGTAACCTTGTTTGGTAGTTTTCATAGCAATGGATTGTTGGTCTTTTTAAATATTTTTCTTTCCTGTGGTAAAGGTTTAATGAAAGTATATACATGATTCAGTAATCTGTATTTTATGCTTTGGATTTGACGGTGAGGTACTGAAATCCATGAATTTGCAACTCAAAGGTTTGATGCGAGAGTGGTTTTTAATAGCTTGTCTTTGACCTCCTATCCAGGACGTTCTCCCAGCTGCTGAAGCTGTCATCACTGGTCTGCCGCCACACTATTCACACCCAGCAGGCGTTTGAGGAGGAACAGCTCGGCACAACCAGAACCCAGGAGCTCTACTACCCCAAACACTGAAGGACACCATGTGACGTGGGATAATAAACGATATGCACTTTGCAACATATCTTACATAATGTTTCCATATCATTGGATGATTCTGTATATTAGTGTTTGTGCTTGCTTTTGTATTTTGTCAATTTTTATGCTTTTTTAATTATTATTTTTGTTTACTAACTGAAAACTCATGAACTTAAGTAGTGCTGATAAATAACGTGTAAAAATAAAGTTTTTGCAATTTACTGTTCTGTGTTTACCGTTATAATTTTGCTGCAGGGGTCTGATTAAAAACACCCTTCAGATTTCTCTCAATGAGGTCGAAAAGCCAAAAGAGTCGTACCTTTGGAAAATATGGCAGCTTTCACTTTCAAGTCTTGTTCATTTACCATCTCTTTTTTTTGAATTGGTCAAATTAAATGGCAAAAAGCTTTTGTTATGCCACGTTCCCCGAGAACTCGGAAATCGTTCATTCCGAGTCGGCAATTCGCACCTCCGAGCTAAATGTGCTTCCGTTCTTGGAAAACACGGATGCCCGGAGGAAATGTGTGTGTTCGGCAAGCTTGTGGAACCACAAAACACGATCCTATCTTAATGTTGTCACAACGTGCAAACTACAGCGTAGTTTTGATCCAATTGATGAAATTCCGACCGCGTTGGCCGTTCAAGGAGGGGGTTGAATTTGTCCGAGTTCCGACTATACAACGGAACGCAGCAACATTCCGGATGTGACGTCGTAAATATGCGTCGCCGTAAAAATCCGCTCGTACGGTTTGAATCAACGGCGTAGCGCTCGGAGCGGAGTAATGGCTGTTCCTTGATGAGGAAATAAGCAGTAAAACAACAACGCGATGGCAGCGCGCAGCGTGGAACCCGGCGCGGTGCTCTCCCACTCGGCGGCAGGTCCTGGAAAGTGACGGCGGCCACAACAGTCCCAATGAACACCAGGAGGGAGCCTCGTCGCACGTGAGTCCTTCGGTAACAACGCAGAACGAGCAGCGAGACCCGTTCCACGCGACGCGACGGTGGCCGTTCTGGTCCAGAACCAGGCGGCGCCGGTGCGGTTCGGCCGGGAACGGCGACCATTGAAATCCCGCGATGTCCCCCCTGGTTTTGTTGTTCGAAACGATCACGTTGAAAAGTGATTGCATTTGTTTTGTATGAAGTCTTTGAAAATGAAAACTTTCAAGTACTTTTAAAAAAGTCCTTGAATTACATTTTTTTGCAACGCCACCCTGCGCTCAATAGTCGCACCTGTGGGTGGTTGTGCTAATTAGAGCTGCCGATCTCCTGGTGGCAATTATCTGAGCAGATTGCAGTCTTTTGGGCAAAATCATTAGATTCCACAACCCTATGTTTCCATTCAAATTTAAGGGGAATTTCCAACCAATGTCAAATGTTGCAGTAAATAAAATGTGAATTGGGTGAGTGTCTACCCAATTTTGAATGTTCTAAACTCACTGTCAATAGATGGGTTGTATTATAAGATCACACCATGATGGCTTCATAAAATGAACAAAAAAAGAGAATTAATTGTCAACTAAACATGAGTGTCAGGCTGAGTCCTAATTGGCAAACCCACACGTTTGACTCAAAGTCCTGAAGTGCGTTTTCACTTTTTGAACCTGGATTTTCCACCTCTGCCCAATACGACAAACTATACATTGAATTCTAACATTGGTTTGACTAAGAACAAAGCCAATCTCTTGCCATCTCAGTTCCCACTCTCAGAGGAGGGGCTCAGCAGCAGGGAGAGGGTGGAAACAGAACCGGGGACGATGGGGTGACGGAGGACACCGATCCCAGGAGGGAGACGGGTGTTGGGATAAAGAAGAACAGAATTCTGGGCGACAGCAAGAACATGAAACGGTCCCCAGGGGAACCTGCCAGCACATGTGCCCGGGTCGGGAGCTGCGGCAGCGGGAGACACAGAACCTACTCCACCGCTTTGAGATATTGGCGGGCACAGCGAGGGACAGACATCCGAGGGCAGACCCATCTCGCACTGTGAAGGAGTACTCCAGACCCGCGGCAGGAAAAGACTGCACACGGCCAAGCGACCTCCGTCCACCTGCCGTGCTGCTGACGACCGTGTGCTACCTGATTGACGACATTGCTGCCTCCGCCAGTCTGCAGCCCTGGACTGAGGCTAGTAATGCGTCTTTAACTATTGTTCTCTAGAAGTGGCCATGGAGATTTTAAATGTTTCTACATACAAACATTAGCCTTGAAATTCCCTTTTATTTGTCTTGATCCTAAACCCAAGTTGTGTGTAAAATATATATATATTTTTTTTATGTTTATGTTTTTATTTTTTCTCCAAACTGTAATGTCAAGAGTAGTGGAGGTCATATCAGTCCTTGTGCAAATGGAACCATTATAAAACTAGGGAACCCATTTCTCTAAAAGAAAGTGTTGTTCCTCTTTCAGGTGTATGACTTTGTCTTTGACCGACTGCGCAGCGTGAGGCAAGACATGATCATCCAGCGGGTTTCTGGACAGGCCGGCTTGGCTATTCTTGAGCGGACCGTGCGCTTCCTCATTTACGCCTCCTACAGACTATGTGGAGAACCCCTGCGTCTCTACGACCCTCGCATCAATGAGACGCACTTGCAGGAGAGTCTGAGCTGGCTCCTGAGCTGCTACGCCACCGAGACGGGACCACATCACAACCAGGAGGAGTTCCAGGCCCTCAGTCTGCTCTTCAACCTGGGTGGGTAGCTTGGCCTCAATGTGGGGGTCTCTTGCATGTATTTACTTTTTCAGAGGAAGTATCTTTATGCTTCTCGATTGGAATGTACCCGGAAGAGCTGGGAAGTTCCTGGAAGGGCAAAGGGGTGAGCTTTACCTTTTTGAAACTTCTATGTCTTCTAGTTTCTGGTGTAATTTAAGATGGCCTCTTTCCTCCTGCTCCTCAGGTTCAGCTCGTGTCATGCAGCACACGATGGAGCTTCCCAAGCGTCTTCGCACGTCTCCGGCCGTCAGCCTCGCCTTGTCCATCAACCGGGCCTTCTTGGAAAGAAACCCCGTACGTCTGTTCCGACTGGCCCAGAGGCTGAACTTCCTGCAGAGCTGTGCTATCCACCGCCACCTGGTGGCGTGTCGCAGAGACCTGCTGATGATCTACAGCCATGGTCACAACAGCCGCAACTGTCGCTTCCCTCTCCACCGGCTGGCAGGGCTCCTGGTGCTGGACCTGCCCGCCGCAGCTCGGCTCTGTCGGGCCTACAGCGTGGAAGTGAACCAGGATGACTCTGTGGTCTTCTCCAAGGCCAGCTTCACTGAGCCTGAAGCTACAAAGCTCCACTGCACACACTATCACAGCTTTATTTCTGAGAAGCAGAAAGACCACATTGTTGGAAGCATCATTCATGGTTGTACTTGAGATAGCAAAGTATTTGTTGTGAATTTCTGCTGACCGTCTAAATAAGATCACACTGGAGAGCTACTGCAGAACAGAGAGCTAGCCAACATTCAGTCAATTGCTGAAAGACAGTTTCACATGATGGAAGTTTTATGAGAAGCGTTACATATTCCCCACCGAAGCACTGATTTTTGCCCAAAAGACATTGATTTTATGTGTCTTGAGCTGTTGTAATGTGAACTGTGTATTTTGTATTGTTTTAATGTTCTTTTAGTGCCATGCAATGGTTTTGTGAACTGTGGTTTTGAAAGGTGCTGAAAATGATTGTTTGTCTATTGTTTATTTGCACATGTATCACCTCAAATTTTTTTTTTTTCAATAAATCTTGACATACTAAAAGCCTGGAATATTGCATTCACTTTATTTATATACTAGTCATAACCCAAACGCGCCTCACGATGGCGCTAACCACCTGTGGAATGAACAAGTGCAACTTCTCATCAGTAACTACACTCACTACCACATTATTTCCACTGATGATTTTTGACACCTACTTTTGCACCCCAGTGCTGATCGCATTGTAATATTAAGTTGGTTGAATAAAATTGGAAGACGGGATGAAAAAAATGTTTATTTATTTATTTTTTGTGGGGATTTCCAGATTTTAGTTTTATTCTTGTTTTTGTACCAAAACCTACTGAAGATGAGCGCACACACGGATTATAGTGACACTAATGTATCCTCTGGATGTGATGTGAGAGGTGTGTGTGTGTGTGTGTGTGTGACAACCCAGCACAGTGCGCACACCGACTCGCAGCTGCAGAGGGGACAAGACGCAGCTCCACGGAGATGACCAACCACGACCAGAGAGGGGAATAGAAAGTGGGGATTTTTTTTCCTTTTCCTACATAACAGTGAAATATCCCTGCACATGCCAGAAGTGGGAGGCCACTCCGAAGCTTTAATGCTGAAATATGAGAGAGCGATGCACGTGAACGAGGACCGTCCGTTGCGTGCGTCTCATTCTAAAGGATAGAGAGCAGCGAGGAGGACCACGCGTCGGATCCGAGGCTCCGCAGCGCCAGTGGATGGAGCGCCGCAGAGGCTGGGAGAAGTCCGGGCAGCTTTTTACTTCGACCGCGCCGATTCAGCCTCTTTTTCTTTAGGGGAGAGTGATCAATCTGCAGGGGCATCCCATAAACCACCGAGACAGGAAAATGACGAGATTATCTTTGACATCTTGGAGTCTTTTATGGACCTTGTTCCTCTGCGCCGTGAGCAGGAGTCATGCCCAGGACAGACAGTAAGTTCGGATCCATTTGGAGTTTTAATGCATTGATTCCAAACAGTGATCAGGTCTTTGCATTCATAATTATTACTAAGAATATTGCTGGAAGTATCCGGTGCTCATGCATTGTGTGGTATATAATGGTAGAAAGGACTTTTTATTTTATTTTAAATCCATTAAACAATATACCTTTATTTCCCACCTGACATCACCTCTTCCTTATTTAAGTCTACTGCTCTTTACTCCTTGGTGTTTGCTTTGATAATAATCTATCATCACTAGCTCAGTGGTTCTCAGCCTCGAGGAGCCTTCATTTGTCTCTGGGACCCCGAGCTGAGAAGGTTTGTTATTGTTGTTTGTCGTTGCAATAGTGAAACTGTGATCAAAGCAGTCATTGTTTGTTACGCTTCCTCTAATGTCTTGT
>OMKR01103547.1:0-14472 GCA_900302355.1 Cyttopsis rosea | reverse complement strand
TGATGTGCATTTATTTAATTTACATAGGAGACTAGAGATGTTGCAGGTTAAGAAGCCTGATGGCCTGTGGGTAAAAACTGTTTGTGAGTCTGGTAGTCCGTGCCCGGATGCTCCGGTAACGTTTACCAGACGGTAGCAGCGTAAACAGTCCATAGCCTGGACGGCTGTAGTCCTTAATGATTTTCCGTGCTTTCCTAAGGCATCGTGTGTGGTAGATGCCTTGCACGGAGGGGAGGTGACAGTCAATGATGCTCCGCTGTCTTCACCACCCTCTGGAGCGCCTTGCGATCGGCAGCGGAGCAGCTGCCGTACCAGGCGGTGATGCAGCCGGTGAGAATGCTCTCGATGGTGCATCTGTAGAAGGTGGTGAGAGTCCTGGCAGACATGCCAAACTTCTTGAATCTCCTCAGGAAGTACAGTCGCTGTTGGGCAGTTTTTGTTGCCGCGACCGCTTGCCTGGCGAGCTAGCCAGAAGTTGTCTCCGGGTCCCGGTCGGACATCGGGTTGACCAGTCGATCTAAACTAGGACAAGAGGTGAGCAGAACCTTTTCATGAAATCCGTATTAGTTCATTGGCTGGTTGATTCTGTGTTCGGACGTAGTCCAGTTGATCGCGTACCTCCTGTAAACCAATTCTAGAATCTGGTAACGTAGTCTTAAAAAAAAAAAAGAAGAGGGGCACAAACATACAGATGTGTGACATACAACGGGAAAAAGGGTACCAGAGTTAAACGGGTACAGACAACCCACTTTGAGACATTATAAGGAGTCTGTTATAAAAGATATATATCAGATGTAACAGTATTGGTAGAAATTCAAGTTCTAAAGCTATATAGGACCGAAAATCGCTGGTACTCCACTATAGGAGGAGTACACACAGCGCTGTAAGCCGAAAATTGCCCATAGTCTGTACGTCCGCATAAATTGTGTTGTGTTGGAGATAAAGGAGAACTGAAGGGAAGGCAGAACCAGAGAAGGGAATAGGAAGTGGTCGTGGGAGAGCTAGGGACAGAGTGAGGAGTATCCAGGAAGCGCCGCAGAGCAGAGTGAATGTGACGTCAATGTGTGTGTGTCTGTGTGAGTTGCAGTAACCCCCACCTGTCCCTCTAGGAGACACAGACTTAGTAATCCTTACATGACTGACTGGAGAGACTGACCAGTGACAGAATCTAGTAGATGACTAAAATAATTATAATAAAAATATATTCATA
Source organism: Cyttopsis rosea (assembly GCA_900302355.1). Lineage (NCBI taxonomy): Eukaryota > Metazoa > Chordata > Actinopteri > Zeiformes > Parazenidae > Cyttopsis > Cyttopsis rosea. The sequence goes on along the minus strand of OMKR01103547.1, from coordinate 13,262 downwards.
GATAAATATTATAAAATAAACATACAGATTTAAAGTGCAGCCTGGGTTGTCAAAATTGTTGAACTTTTGGATGTTGAATTTTAGTTATTTTATTATTTTTTTCTTTTATTATTTTTTGTATGTTGAATTCTGATTTAATTTATTATTTTTTGTATGTTATATTAATTTGATGTGTTTGGGGAATTTAGTTTTATTTTATTTGGATTTTGTTATCTCTAAGTGTGCCAATTTTGAGTAGTAATATAACACATTATATTGTACTATTTTGAACAGATTGTCTTCCTAGAAATTGTGAGATGAGAACCTTTAACAGGAGATTTTTGGTGTTTGTAATTAATAAGAATGTTTGTGATGAAGTGGTGCCATTAATAGAAATGTCGACTGGAGTAACTATATCTATTACAATCAGCAGCGTTTTGCCAACTACTCTGATTAACTCTACTTATTTGTTTGAAACATTGGGTGAGTAGTTGTACGTCACCTCGCGGATGACCTGACAAAACTGACAGGCTATAGACATGCTCTTCGCAGAGGAACGAGGAGGTATGCGCCATGTTTGGAGACCAGTGCTGCACCTACATTCCCAATAACATTGCTCCAGATGGGAAGTTCATCCAGGCCACCATGGCCAAACTGAAGAACCTCCGAGTGGAACTGAAAGTGAACGCGGGTCATGGCCAATGGGGAATGGACTGGCTGGAGAGGATGTTTGGGAAATGGGGGGCACTGTTGGCCAAAGCAGGAATTATTCTCCTGGTTAGGCAAGGGGATTAGGCACACGAACCTAGCCGGGAACAGGCGGTGGCGGAATTGCAAAGTTCCAAGGTCACGTTAAAGGAGTGTATAGTGCAGGGGAGAAGACTAAAGGCCCCCGTGTCTGAAGTATGAACGGACATACTGCCGCGGTACCGTCTAGTCGGCGCAGCTGTCGCATGTAGGTGTGTAGGCACTGCGTGGTACGTGGATGACAGTCCACACCTAGCAGAGGGGCATGAGAGACGGCCTCTGTGAACAGGCTGATCCTAACTGGGTGGTTAACAGCCACTACGGGGTGCTGATTAGATGCAGGACTAGGGATCGCTATCGACTGGCTCACCGGCCGGTCGGATCGCAAAGGGGCATTAAGACCATGTCTCCAGAGTGTGGGAATGGCCACCACGTCCGGCTCAATGTACAGTCAGGCCACTATAAGCTGAAACCGAATGGGCTAGTAGGCGAATAGTGCTTTTTGTGATCAGTGTTTTTAAAAATAAAACACTGGGAAGCAGAGAGGCTGAGGGTCCTTCACTCAGAGGAGGGAGAGAGGGAGGAACTCAGCGGAAAGGGATCCAGCCTGGAGCTGCACCCCAATGAGGGAGGCTCGAAGGATCAAAGTGAGTTCTTGTGATTCTAATGATTATAGGGTGTTGTGTGCTTCCTGTGATACGTGCACTGATAATGAGAATGATTGGTGCTCAGCAAATGGCAATGATGTCTGCAATGTCTGAGGCAGCGCTCCTAGTGGATGAAACTAATGATTTCCTTGTCACCTCCACAGGACGCCCCAGACGACCCCGACCCCTAAACTTAATCTAACTTAATCTCTAACCCGACTTTTTTCAGACTATGTGTATTGTTTCGGAATAATGGACCGTCGGAAAAAATGGGCAGTCCCCACCAAAAACACATGCAGAACATCGTCAACCTCAAGCTATTGTGTGGTGAGCGTTCTGGCGCATAATGGCTGCCGTGCATCACCCAGGTGGTTGATGCACATTGGTGGTAGTTGAGGTGAGTTGCCTCGCCCCCTTCAGTGTGAAGCGCTTTGGGTATCTAGATAAAGCGGGCCAGTATATAAATGTAATCCATTATTATAATAATAATACTGATGATAATAAATAATCAATTGTTAGGTTTGACTATTAGGTTTACATTTTTCAAATTATACACAATATAGTGAAATGTGCCAAATAAGGTCTATAAATAAACAAACAAACAAATAAATAAATAAATGTGGGTATTAATACACAAATATGAAAGAAAGAAAATATTTCTTTGGGGAAAAACTTAAATGTCTGCCTAGTGCTGTCTATTGATTTATTCCGGCCTCGTGTTTAACTGTGTGCAGTGTCGCGAGGGTCATGTGTGCAGGGTTTTTGTTCTGCCCCTGAATCTGCGTCATCACTGAGCACAACCAAGACAGCCGCTATTTAAAAATAAAGAAAAAACGTATGACGGGAATAGACGTGAAGCCGTAAGAGAGCGGGCCGAAAATAGCGTGAATGAAGGGATGCGTGATTTGTCTATTTTTATCAGTTTGAGTCTGTCACAGAAACAGACGGAAGGGGAGTTTGAAATGAATGTCTTCATTATGACACACATGATTCAGATGGGCTTGCACAAAAGTGCTCCGCTCTCACTGCAGTTTCACAGTTACTATTGCTGGTTGGTGGGCGCCGTCCGTCATATGCTTTCCTGCCTTCTGTGAAACAATGAAACTGCTGGGACAAATACAATCATCGCACATTTGTCACTCCTCCCGTGGCCCGGTCCCATCTGCCTTTCTAAATTGGTGAGAAAGGATGTTCTCTCTGGTCCTGCTGGGCAATTTGTGGGGTCAAAGTGCACCCAGTGTATATTCTATATCAGCCCAGTATATTCTCCAGTTAGCTAGAGGGACGAAAGGAAACCCACACAAGCTAAAAGTATACTTTGAAAAGTGTATGTGTGAATTCCACTTTGCTTCAATCATTCTGGCATTTTGGGCAATTTCCTCCTTCGGGTGTGCATACGCTCTCTCCATCTAATCAACCTTCAGCACCCTCAGATGAAAAACTGTCCCCACCAACTCGAGTGACCAAGAAAAAAACAAAGAGAGGGCATACTTTCGACACAATAAAGTGTGAGTGTAAACCTGGATGCAGTGGAATTCTGGGACTTGTAGTGTAATCCACCAACGCGGTTTAGTGTGTTGGTGGATTACGCTACTGTGTTAAAAACAGAGTTTTATTTAATTGATTCTGTTAACTGAAACCCGGATTTCCCACCTGCTGATTCAAACCTGAAACACCTCTGTATCAAAACAGTACACGTACCGTACATGGTATTCATCATTACAGTGTGTACAGTGTTGTTATTCCCGTCTCTGTGCGTGCATACATGCGTGTGTGTGTGTGTGTGTGTGCGCGTGTGTGTGTGTGTGTGTGTGTGTGTGTGTGATTGGAACATGTTTTCAATGTGGAGGCCAAGGAGAGCTCTTAGGACAGAACATGCCATGTGTTTACACCAGATATAATGCCAGCGTGCCTGTGATTCACATCAACACAACAGGCGAGTGAGAGGATGTGAGGGACGAGGTGGAGCAGAGAGGGGTTTAGGGGGCAGAGGGAGAAAGGCTTTGAATGTGTGTGTGTTTGTGTGCACATAGGTGGCATGCGTGTGATTATTTCTATAGGTCGTCAAAATGATGTGTCTAACGCCCGATCACGAGAACTTTTTTGCATACACTGCATGTGCACAAGGGCACTTGATATGTCGCGGGGAAGGGGCGGCAAGCACCTCCTACATTCAGCTGGTTATCCAGACTGATATGGTGCACACATGCGCACACACACACACACACACACCACACACATGCACATAAAACACACTCAACGCTCTCTCTCCCACAGTCTCCCATGGAGACTACTAATCACTGCTTGGTCAGATGCCTGCCTCCCCCGACCACCTCGGGGCCAAGAACGTGTGTGAATCCACCCAACACACACCAAAAATATTACACACTAAAGATACAATTCACACAACATTACATGTACACACACACCACTTATGCCATGCGGTACACACAGCTTGAGGATAGTGATGACCTTCCATGAAACAGCTTTAGGAGAGCTCAGTTGTTCGCTTGGGAACAGATGATCTGCAGCATGTCGCCCTCCATGACACCAGCCTTGACCCGAGTCTCGGGGAGAGGACTCACTCAGCACTGACTAAAGACACTCCACCCCCGCTCTGACAAGGGTTAACTCACATGCTAAAGCCCCCCGTGTATTATCATCCCACAGATCATGCAACTTTCTGCCTACTTGAAGATGCGTTCTCGGCAGTAGCCAAGTGTGCCAAAAGTTGATTTTGCTGTAGGTGTGTATACGAAATGTGCTTGGTGTTTTTCTCTTGAGAGTAAGGTTTCATTGAAACAAAACAGACTGGTGACAAAGGCACATTCCCTTGTCACCAGTCTCTTATTTAGGCATTTTGGCACTGAAGTTCTTCATTAGTCAAATCAAGTTCATTTATATAATCAGACAGTACAGTCTCAAAGGGCCTCACAAACCCACATTTCACCTAAATAAAAAAAATCAATGGCAATATGGCAATGGCCTTGTCTTAACCTCCACCTAGGCAAGGACAAACTCTCTGAAATACCATGCCAGCCCCAAATGGATGTGGAGATTTAGTCTTAAAAGTCTATAATACTGTATGTTGTGTATGACTAGACAGTATGGGAGTCTATTGTGCCAATGCACTACGCTGCAGGTAGTGCCTCCAGTAGAGATGTGGGCGACCAGTCCAGTGTGATATGGGGTCACGAATGTGTTGTTTAGGGGCCACCAAAACCCTGGGGCCGGCCCTGTGCTGATGAACATGTGAGTCGGTCCAGGATATATAGGCTTCAGAATAAGGTGATGGTGAATATATGTGTTCACGTGCATCCTTTGTTCGATTGGTAGGACGCTCTTGGTCCTTTTTTCTTTCCCTCCAAACCTGACCTTCACAGTTCACACAATGAGCCTGTTGTTCTGAAGGCCAAATGAGTTAGCCCACCTCCTGTCCTCCTCCTCCTCCAACACCCCCCTCCCCCCCCAGTGAGTGCGCCAAACCCCGGTGCGGCTCTGGAATCGTGCCGACACCCCCGTTGAAAAGCCACACATCCAATCCAAGCAGAGCACTCCCTTTCTTTGCCTTTCTTGTCGCTTCCTCCGGCGAGCGACTCATCCCTCCACCTCTCCATCCTTCCATCCTTCCATCCTCCCATCAATCCACGCGCTCCCCCGCCCTCCGGTGTTTTGCCAGGCGCGGCGTGACGTGTGAGAGATTCCTGCTGCCCACGGTCGTGGGCGAGGACCGGCGGCGCGACTATAAATCGGTTCCCGGCAACCCTGTCCGTCGCACCGACTCGTTCACCGCCAGAGCTGAACTTTAGCGGAGATAGCAGCAAGCAGGCGCCGACTACCCGCTTAGGCTAACTCGCTTTCGGCTTTGGTTCGAGATGGAGAGTCGCTGGTCGGTGAGAAGCGCCCGGGGCTCCGGCGCTCACAACTTCAAAAGTGAGTAGTTTTCCTTACTTTACTTGACTTTCTTTACTCTTACTAGTGCAGAATAGCTTTGTGTGTCTTTATTGATGGTATGTTTAATTGTCATTTTGGTGAATTTCTAAACGAATATATCAAATGTAATTAAATGTAATTTAAAAAACAACAACGCATAAATGCACATTTACGACCCAATAAAAAGGGTCGTAACTGTGCATTGAATTGTAACTACAGAGAAATACATTTAGATCATGATTAATGTGTGTACTTTATGGGTTACGATTCTAAAATTCGAATATTGGAGAATTTATTCGTAGCCTATTAGGCACAATAATAATAATAATAATAATAATAATAATAATTAATAATACCATACGCATATAAAAATGCTTTTTTCTCTATCAGTCTGAAGCTTGTTGCCCAGCCTAGTGGGGCTTTTCGATGTAAACACCTATTACATTACAACGAAGGGCACCTTTCAAAGAGCGTCTTTTGCTTTTAAACAGCTGTGCGTAAAACGCGCGTCTCCGCCTCCAGCGGGCAGCTTGTTGCGGGTCAGAAGGTGAGCCGCTGCAGTGGAAACTCTTGCGCAATGTAAATGAATGGGAGGCTGATTATTATTTCATGCATGTACTTTTTCTTTGTGTACTGTTATTGTGTGCCGTTATATGAACTCGCCAAGCCTGTGAATTATTCATCGAGAACGAAACCGAAACCGGTCCGATTACCGGGTTTACCTGGTTCACCTGTGCAGTACAGTACAGTACGTCGCCCTTCTCCGCGGTCCTATGTTGATGGCTTGCGCCCTGGGCCACCGGGTTAACTCGGCAAATCATATTTGCAATTCCAATTCTATTATTATTTGTTATTTGTATTGCGCAAATTGCGTAAGGCAAGGTTATGTGTATTATCCGCAGCCTCTCCGTGTAACTCGATCAGGTAAAGGATCATTTGCGTGATCTGATTTGTTATGCGTGGCGTGACCGTTAACACGTCACGCCCGAGATGTTCAGTGAAGAGTTCCGTGCGCCATGATACTTTATATAGGGCAGGGCAGGCTACCGTGCACCTCTCTATTGACAAGTTTCAGCATCACACTGAAAACACACTTTGTATCTGTCTCACTGATGTGGACACACACAGAAATTCGATTTCTACATTCAACAACAATAAAAAGAAAATCAACAATACATCAAAAAATTGATGTAAAAGGTGTTTACAAATTGAAGCGTATCCAGTGACTCATTTTCATCGGTGCACAAATATCCATGCACAAAGACATCAGCCCTGCGTCTTTTAGAAAATCCAACTCCTGGTTCAAAGAGTCGGAATTAACCTCCCTGCCTTCTCTTCTGCTCCCTCAGGCAGACTGTCTCTGTGGCTGGTTCTGTGGCTGGTGGCGGTGAAGCCCGGGGGAGCCACGCCGTGCCCCAGGCTGTGCGTGTGCTACCCAACACCCATGACGGTCAGCTGCCAGTCGCAAAACTTCACCGTGGTGCCAGCCGGCGTGCCCTATGATTCGCAGCGTGTTTTTCTCCAGAACAACCGCATCACCGAGCTCCGGGCCGACTCCTTTGGCTTCGAGACGCAGGTGAGTGTGGGGTGGTGTATGCGTGAGGGTAATACACAATATGCATTTCATTGGAAGCAAATCGCTTTTTAGCCAAGCCAACATATTGCTATTTGTACCTAACCTTTTCTCTTCTTCCTGCAACCCTCCCTTTATTTTCCCGCATCCGCTCTCCTAACCTCCAGGTGCTGTGGCTGTACAGTAACAACATCACGTGGATTGAGGCCGGAGCTTTCAGCAACCTCAGGGTGCTGGAGGAGCTGGACCTGGGCGACAACCCCTCCCTGCGGCGTCTGGAAGGGGGAGCTTTCAGAGGTTTGGAGAAGCTGCAGAGCCTGCACATGCATCGCTGCAAGCTGGCTACTCTCGCCCATGACCTCTTCCACAAGCTGTATAGCCTGCAGTTTCTCTACCTACAGGTACGAACCGAAACTGCACATACAAACACACACTCACTCACTCACGCACACACACACTCATACACACACATAGTTATGGATAAAGTACTGGGAACATATGCAAGCTGGCCTGCATGCCTGCAGAAGTGTTATTTAACTGTGTGGGAGCTCTGTTACTCGTATATTCTCCCACGCATTTGCTTTCATGGCTGCTTATGCTCACTTCCTTAGAATCCTTTGTTGAATCTTCCTTCATAACGAAGCACACACGTGTTAAAAAATCACAATATCCATAGCATCCTCTTTCTCCTCCAAAATATACATCAGAAAACATTAATGATTAGCACTTATCTTAAAAATATCTTTTTTAACCATTAACAGCCATTGTCCATAGTATGTCCTGTGACAATGTGTTTATATGGTCCTAAATGTTGTTATGTTTTCACCTCGACCAGGAGAACCAGCTCCACATTCTGCAGGATGACCTGTTCTCCGACCTGATCAACCTCACACATCTCTTCCTGCATGGAAATCGCATCCGCACGTTGTCTGAGAATGCGTTCAGAGGTCTGGTCAACCTGGACCGTCTCCTTCTTCATGACAACCGCATACGGCAAGTCAACCGCCGGGCTTTTCGCGACCTTGGTCGTCTGACCATCCTCTACCTGTTCAACAACTCCCTGGCTGAGCTGCCCGGTCAGGCCATGAAGGACACCCAGGGCATCCAGTTCCTCCGGCTCAACGCCAACCCCTGGTCCTGTGGGTGTGAGGCCCGTCCCCTGTGGGAGTGGTTCCGCGAGGCCCGCATCTCCTCCTCTGACGTGTTGTGCGCCTCACCATCCCCACGTCGCGGCCAGGACCTCCGCTTCCTCCGTGAGATGGACTTCGCCCTCTGCCCCCTGCCAGACCCAGGCTCCTTGGCCGGTACCACCACAACCACCTTCAGCAGCAAAACCCGCTGGTGGTTCTCCAAGCACAAGCCTGCATCCTCATCCAAGGCCATGTACCAGAAGAGCGCAGAAACAGTCAAGGCCTTCCCCTTCTCTTCAGGCAAGAGCCAGCAGCTCTTCCCCAACAAACCTGCCTCCACCACCAAGTACGAACTGTCCGAAGATGAGGCGGCGCTGCCCAAGCTGGACCAGGAAGAATACTGGGCCAACTACGGCAACGAAGACGCCTCCATCCGTTGCTTTGAGCTAGAGTGTCCCCCGGGCTACGATGGCCCAGCCTACCCCTCGTCCTCCCCCACCAAACAATCTCTGCTCTCCCTCCTCTGTCTCTCCATAGTAACCTTCTCCCTTCATCTCCTCTTTGGCTGAGATCCACCTTTCTTTACCTTTTCTTTTTTTCTTCCTCTAGTTTCCCTCCTTGCTCTTTCCTCCTCTGAAATAACCTGGATCTTGATTCCTTTCAGTTCTCCCCTAGAGGTGTAGGGGGTGCAACGCTGATGCAGGAGACAGACAGGGCAGAGTTCAGTTAAGTGGCACAGCGCACAAAAGGCCTGGAGTTACGCAGTAGCTGTTGCTCCTGCTCTTTAACTAAGACAGACTTGGGAAAACCACAAACTTGATCAAGGCAGTAGTGAGGCACCAGCCACCATAAGGAAGATTAGAAACCTACTGCGGCAGCACATGATAGGTCATATTGACACACACCCTACATACTGTATATACACAAACACAGACAAAAAGTTGATTCTTCACATATATCTTAATGCCAGAATGATTGTCAGGCAGGCAAACAACGCAGGCGTTGTGTCACTTTTTCAATATCTATTTTCTATGTTACCAAGAACATTCATAATTCCTTCATTAATTAAAGAAGGAAAATATGGATCAGAGTCAGATGGGTCAGGGGACAGTCTAAAGCAGACTCTATTCTAGTCTTTTAGATGTTCATTTAAAGTGAGAGGAGGATGAGGGGATTATGTGTTGTTGAGTCAGCAGTTTGATTTAGTTGCAATTAAATCAAACATGATGTCAAACTGCTATGGCCACCACCACCGTCCAAAATGGTGCATAGCAGACAACCATTTCTGTACATACGCATCGCAAACAGACACAGCTGTGTAGTTTTGTGTATAAGGCAAATGCTTCACTGCATCCTCTAGTTTGATTTGACTTTTTCTATATTTTAATATGTGGAGTAGCGACAGGGAAGATACTACGATCCTAAAAGGAAAGTAAACTAATGAAATGCTGTGAACCCCCTCTTTTACCCCCAGATCCTATCGCTCCTTTGTTTGACATTAACACTCTTATTTTGACTGAACTCGTGTGTGTGTTTGTGTTGGTTTGTTTACTTTGTTTGTGCATGCTCACCAGTCAGTGTAACAGAGATAACATGGACATGAGGTGTCCGTTAAGCCCATGAAGTTCTCTGAAGCCACAGGTCTCACAGGTCCAACTAGCTGCCGTTCTAGTATGTTCCAGTGAGACGTGCTGTTGGTCAGAAACAGATGTGGATTGATCTGGACCATCCTGTCTGACTGTTTCTCTCTGTGTGTAAATTCTCTGTGTTCAGATTTTTTTTCTTCCGCTCCAACCAAGAAAATGTTTGAATAGTCATTTTTAACTTCCACCGGCATTGACGTTGTCTTCTTACATTCTATTTTCAAAAGACCCCTTATAGTTTCAAAATGACATTGAAAAATTGCAATGATTGTAAAATGAACCATAAATCCTAACCTCCATCTGACTGGCACCATGTGAAATGGTGGCCAACAGGTATATTCATAGCAAATAACAATCTGTCGGGCATTGATCTCATGATTCATGTCTGAAGCCATCTGTTGTTTGATAATCTCACACCTTTCCCCCCCACCCGTCACTTCCCCACACCACAATCCAGACTGAGGGTTGTTTTTGTTGCATATGGTGCGTTCAAGTCGTAAAGTGTTCACTGTACATGAAAAACACGCACATGAATGACACGACGATGTGGTTTTTACCAGTGGTGAAAGTGAAAGCTTTTCAAAAAGCTTTGAGTTCACGACTTGGCATATTTATGGCCATGTCTGATTTCAAAACGTCAGTCACGTCTGTTGGTGGATGCTTTTCTACAGATAAAAATCTGCCAACGTCTCATGTTGCATTTGATACGACGGCAACAAGAGCACAACTGGCACGTGGTGCTTTCCACTTCCCAACTCATGTTTAGTGATTAACGATGACGACTTGAACGCAGCATTAGAACATGAAGGAAACTGTGAACTGTTGTGATTCTTTCTACTTCATAAGCAGTGTGAATAAAGGTGTTACTTTATTACAAAAAAATATTTCTGTCTCTTTGTGGTTTCGTGTTGTTTGTCACTTACACACGCACAGATACACTCACACACACTCTATCTATATACAAAAAGTTATAGAATAGTCATGAAACAAAATTCGTCAAAGCAAATATATCAGAGAGTTTGATTCGGAGAAACAGAGACAGCAGCAGCTGCAGTTTATACTGGTTTATACTGTTTATTCATCAAGAATGGCCTGTACTAGGCCAGACATACTGTAAGAGGGAGTCTATACTTTACAATAAAGACAGCAGTAATTTATTTAAGATTTGTATATTATATTAGATTTGAATCGCATGCCCTAATCAAGGTCCCATCTTATATTTCTTAATCTTCTCCCTGTAAAAGCCCTCAATGCTGTCTGGAGTTTTGTGTGTGCGTGTGCAGGGCGCACTCCGCTTCAAATTTATGCATTGAACTTGTTTTTGGTTTGCGCGTGACTCTAGTTTGCGTGAGCGTGTCGTGAGGTATACTAGCAACAGAACGCAAATACAGACACGGGAGGCAGACAAGTGAATCAGGTGAATCAGGTGAATCAGGTGAATCCAGGAAGAACAGGCAGACAGGCCGGCGGAGGAACTGAAAGAGCCGGGACAGGTAACACGGGATCGGGACAGGGACAGGGAGGCTAGAAGCGTGGTCGGTAGTCGAGTGGAGTGGAGTGAGCCTGATCGCTGACGATCATCAGGTTGTGGGACCAGGACCTGAGCGGAGGACAGAGACAGAGGGACAAGAGGGACAGACCAAAAACCACCACAAACCACCCAAAAACACTCACATTCACACCAAAACTGAAAATAAAAGATAACCACACTCACACAGAGCACACGGGTCAAGGGGGAGCAGCCTGGGCAGGTCTGACAGAGTGTGTCTTGGACTGACGATTTCTCACCTTGCACAGGAGGCCGGCTATATACAGTAGGGCCAGAGACGGGTGCGTATAACGGGGATTGGGGACATATGATTCAGATGAGGGGCAGAATGGGGACACGCCGGGTGAAATGTGATAACTTGTCCTGGAATCACACACCCCCTCACCAGATCCATTCTCACCACGATGATGCATAGGCTCATGAGTGCGTGTTTCATAAGCTACAGACACATCCATTGGAGCGCACACATGCAAAGATGAACTTGAAAAAATAGAGAGAGGCGCACTCCTGCATATGCACACAAACGCACGTACGCACACACACTCTCACTCGTAGGGATACACTCATACATACTGCGCACGCAATATTAAAGATCACTTTCTGTCCAGATTTTACACCTACTGGAAACCACAGTTCACCGAAAGTCTCACATTTCTCATTGTTTTCACGTCTCACTTTTCTTCTCACCTTTTGTTTTTTTCTCTCTTTTTCTCTCTTATTCATTTATTTCCTCCCCCTGATGACGCCTCATACTAAATAAACCACCAAACCCCCATTTCTTTTTCTCTCTATTTTCCCTCTGGCTTTTTGCCTGTTGTCTTACCTTCCTTGTCAAATTCAACCTTCCCTTTTTTTGAGTCATTTTTTCAGCACGTTCTATTAGAAACTGGGGTTGTGCCACAATGAGTTTCACAGCCTTTATGCGTATTGGGTCTTGCACCTCAGTAGGACACTGAGATCATGTGTTAATGGACCCACCTTAATAAAACTCAACTCAAAAATCATTTATAATAGAATTATTATGGCTTGCCTATTGTGAAAACCATGGGTGTATGTAGAATTTTAGTTCTGTGCTACACAAGCTGATGCTCTGTGGTCTGAGTTTGGTCCCAATTTATAGATTAAACTAACATGGCTTCTGCCATAAAGCACCTGTAAACAATACTTTTAATCTCAGTGAGGTGTGACTGACTGGGGCATCAAATTGATGCTTGTTTCCACAAAATACTGAATCAATCCATGACCTGAGCCCAGTTAAGTCCATGATAGAGGAAAAAAAACTCTCAATTTGGCACCATGTTTTTTGGAATACAAATCCAACAATTCATATTCAACAGCAACTGTGACTGAATAATTCATTGTTTTATTATGCCTCTGATTTGTTTTCCTTGCATCACTTATTTTGTAATTTTGTCATGGGCAATGCCAGGACATTGCATTCGTGATCTTGCCGGTTCTGGGACCGTGGAGTCATTATTTCATATAGGGTATTTTTCATTTCATTGAGGGTATTTCTCCAATCTGCAATACATGTGCTAGGGTGGTAATGGGGTGCTTGTTTTCCTTTGCAGGAATAATTTACAGACCATTAGCGAAGACATTTTTTCCCCAAGTCCCAAGACTTTGAAGTATTGTACTCTTATCATACAACGCTGTGCCCACACATTTCCGCTCACCATACTCATTACTACAACTAGCTGTGCTGTTTGTCTTGCCTCTGCATGTCTTCCTTTCTATTGTGCATCTTTCTTGTCTTTCTAAAATGCTGTCAGATTGCCTTTGTTCAAACCCCCAACCATCACAACACCACTGTCTGTCTTCTCTCTTTCCAACACCCCCCTGTGTTTGCCTATTCCAAGCATGTGTGTTGGCTGGTGCGAGTAAGCGTTGATTGCGTGTCGCTGGCGTGCGTACTGACGTCCATCCCTGAGCGCCGCTAGTCTCATGCGTGACGTCAATGGGACCAGGGAGGAGAAGCAGAGGGATGTGGAGAGCTTTTTGAAAGGATAAAATGGATTTGGTGCTACTTTGAGCTCAATATTTACCATGCCTGCCCAGAAT
>OMKR01103545.1:8245-18932 GCA_900302355.1 Cyttopsis rosea | reverse complement strand
CATCTGGGCCTCAACAAAAAAGAAAAATTGGTGATTTGAGGCTTATACGTCAAGTGTTTTCTCTCCGTCATGCAGTATGCAGGACCTCGCCCGTGCCACGTGCATGGCTTCCTCCTCAAATATTGAATGCTTCCCCGCAGTCACACGTAACAAGCATGAGGCCAACGCACACAAACAATCTATCCCCGGAGGGCAGGGAAAAGAGGGACAGAGAGAAAGAGCGAGAGACAGGAGGGGGAGATGTCGTCCACGGGTTTGCTTACGTGTGCGGCGGTGTGTTGGCGTGTATGTGTCCACGCGGCACACAAGCTTAGAATTCACGCTTTGAGCGACTCGCAGGTAAATCGCGGGCGGATCCTTAATTCCTAATGTTTGGGAAATCATTCGCATCTGCTCGATGCGTGCGGCGGCATCGCTAACAAGCACATCACATTAAGGCGAGAATATGAATGAGAATTGACATTGAACAGCAGAGGGATTCTCGATATACGCGTCCACTAAGGGACTAGGGAAAGGCCTGGGGAACATGTGACGACAAAGGTGTTAAAAAGATGGGCAGAGTGCTCAAAATGGCGTTCAGCTGAGAGAATAAAGCGCCTTCAACCGGATCCCTGATAAGCTCACTTTCAGAAGCGGGGAAGAGGAACTTGAACTCAGGATCAGTTTTCCCATCACGACCCTTGTCGGCTAATGAGCCATCTAATTCGTGACTGCGGCACATACACAATGGACTAATGAGAATGACCCTTCTCTGAATGCGTAAACAGGCAACCGCGTCAAAGCACACCTTGCGGCTTCTTTTCTTTCTTTCTTTCTGAGACTGTGAAATTATGATGTAAAAGGATGTTCTTTTCGCTTTTTTCAGCCAGTGGGATCACATGAGGTTTGGAGCACCGTGTATTTCCCCATCTAATGGAAATGCTGTACACCACGAGCAACATCGGTCGACACGCGGCACTCAGCCCGTATGACTGTGTCCGTCCATCTGCTTTTGTTCCTCCATCACTTTTCTTCGAGTTTCACTGGTGCTGTCATTGTCCATAGAGAACATCTGGAGATGCAACACTGGACACATGACAATGACCGTACAAGATATGAGCCCGTCGCTGTCTTGCGGCATAAAACTATCATGCCCACATCAATCCTGTACCCATTCACTCCACACACACAGAACCTTTACAAGTGTGAGAACAAACAGTTATTTTTATGCCCCTGTGGCACATCTTCCCATTTCTCTCTATGGAAAAGGAAATATTGAAGCATGAGGAGGTGGGACTATTCAGTGGAAGGGTTGCCATTCCTTTTAGCTATTCTAACTGGTTCTGTCGGTGACAAGGGAGAACGGGGTGGGTTACACATTCATCTAAGGCTTCATGTGCCTTTCTCTGTCATCCCACGGCCCCTCTATCTCTGTTGCTTCTCTCTTCTTTTTACGCTGCGTTCCTCACACAGCGGGCTGAATTATGAGAAGAAGAAAAAAAGACATTAAACTATCTATCTGAACAGAAAAGGAATGGGACACAATAGTGTCCTTGGTAATGCGAGCGAGGATGGCTGAAAAAGACCAGCTCGGCTGCCGATTCCCATGTGGGTGGACGGTAGACATAGGTGGGGTGGTGTGGTGTGGTGTGGTGTGAGGTGGACGGGGGGCACACAACCTCAGCCAGTGCCAATGTAGCCGGGCCTGAGTAATGAATGGTGGCGGTATCGCCAGGGGCCCATTACAGAGCCAATCTCTAATCAGCAAGAATCCTGCCGGCCGTTAATTAATATACTCTTTCATACGCTCCCATTGGCCCAGACTGAGGTATCTGTCCAGAACAACCCCCCCGCTTCCCCTTCTCCTTCCCCTTCCTCAACAATAGCCATTGTTCCCTGCGCCACTGCAAAAAGTCCAGACAACTGGCGGAGTGTGTAGCTTTCTGTGAAGGCTAAGAAATAATGAGGCGGTGATAAGGGATGGTGGTGGTGGTGGAGTGGGGTGTTGGGGTGGGGTGTTCGCTGACTTCCACCTGAGCAGAGGGATCTCTCGAGTCATTCTCCATAAAAGTTGGGGAGACCTTCATTTTCGGGAAACGACCCTGCCAATCACAGCGGTTTTCCAGAACTCTCAACACGTCAGGCTCATAAACAAATTGTAGATAAGGAGGAAATATTTGATAGTGCCAGATATTCTGAAAGACTCTGAAAGCATGTGGGAACCTTCATTTAACCAAGGTCCTATTAAAAAAAACTCAAATTAACTATTCTCACTCTCACATTCTTGCCAACAGCTATATTGACAGAGATGGATTTATGCCGTTACCTTTTAAGCCGTCAAACATGGCAACCTCTATAGCTGTCGAAACAGTAGTATGCTCATCAAAACACATAGATCTCTGCACAGGGGCGAATTCACAAAAGATTGCGTGGCTTTTGCGGCCGCTAAAACTGCGCAAATAAGATATAACGAAACCGTGTAATTCACAAAGCACCCCCAAAGGGTGAAATGCACCCCTAACTGCACTGCCACGTAATAGTGTCTCGGTGCTCTTGTGCTATTTGCACATATTTAAATTAGGTAATATGCATACATTTAGCGCAGTTATATGCATACATTATGCATATAGTTCACAGAGTTAGAGTGAAAATATTGGCATCTTCAGATGCATGATCAGAGCATACCTATCAACATTTGAAAATAAGGGAAATTGTCCAGTGCCCCGGGAGTCTCCGTGTAATGGGGTCTCCCCGTGCATAATGGGGTCTCCCCGTGTGTAATGGGGTCTCCCAGTGCGTAATGGTGTCTCCCTGTGCGTAATGGGGTCTCCCCGTGTGTAATGGGGTCTCTCTGTGCGTAATGGTGTCTCCCTGTGCGTAATGGGGTCTCCCCATGTGTAATGTGGTCTCCCCGTGCGTAATGGGGTCTCCCCATGCGTAATGGTGTCTCCCTGTGCGTAATGGGGGGCTAGGCGGACAATTGCCATTATTCATTTTGCCACATGGATAATTGCAATTCGACACAAAACAAGGGCAAATTGCACTCAGCTGCAAAACTTTATGGGCGTGTTTGCACTGTCATATCATTAGTGCAATATTTTTTGTGAATCAGCCATGAGACGGAGCATATAGCGGGTGCAATTGATGCACAATTTATGGTGCTATCAGTGGCTGAAAAGCCACCACATTGCAATGCATTATCAGTATTATGTAATGTTATATGTTGAAGCCTTGGTTGCTTACAATATAAATGTGTCTGACTACATGGAAAGCCTCACATTTCTCAACAGGGACATTTATTATTCATTTTGAAGGCTACAGCAGTTGCCCCATTTGACTGCTGAAAAGGTAGAAGCATAATCTCTCACTCTCGATATTAAAGCTATTGGCAAAAACATGGTCTGTGCAATTCAAGTGTGAAAGAAACCTATCTTTTAATATGGGGAAAGTATTTTTGAAAGTTATTTATAGATTTGATGAATCAAATGGGATCTCATAATATTATATGTTTGCATCATGAGAAAATACTGAATAGGCATGCCACAATGAACCTCTAAGTCAAGTCCACTAGACGGATTGCGGTCTTTCACAGCCTGATAAAAAAAAAATTATAATGAAATAAGAAAAGTCTAACTTCTAATTGTGTCCAGGCCCTCCCTGAGAGATGGCCATCTTGTAAAAACTTGTTCCTCACACAATTGTTACAAAGAACGTGACATTGGTTACAGGCGAGAAAAAGATCCATAGAGGCCATGCAATAATTATTATTTTAGGTGCCGTTATCTCGTGGTCACAACTTATTTATCTCCTGATCACGACATAACGAAGATAAATCTGTCTGTCTTGAACACAGATTTATCCAAGGGAAAACATGGGCACGGCATTATAGCTATTGCCTTGGATGCACAGTGCTGTTGCCATGAGAAAACTACAAACCCACATCCATCACCCCATAACTAGCCACAATGGCATCCGAATTATAGGAAACATCAAATTAACCATAGCAAATATTTATGGCCCCAATGAGGATGACCCAAATTTTGTTCACAACATATTCTGAAAACTCTTTATTTATAACATATTATTATACTGGGAGGGGACTTCAACACAGTACTTGATTCTAGTTTAGACCGTTCACAAACCAGAGATAATTTCAAGTCCTGGCATTCGTCAGACACTATAAAACAATATATGAGTGATCTTGCTCTTGGCGATTGTTGACGATCAAATAATCCACATAATAGAGAATACACATATTGCTCACCACCCCACAAAAGCTTCTCTAGAATTGACTATTTTTTAACAAGTAACTCTGTAATGTCGAAAATCACTAATCCTGACCATCACCCCATCATAATCTCCAATCACGGGCCAAGTAGTTTCACCCTCATTAATGAAACCAACCCGAACCCCCTAGGCAGGTGGTTTAACACATCACCTCTGATGGATAAAGAATTTAGCCATTAATTTTCCAGAGAATGGACGTCCTTCATTGAACTGAATGACTCTCTGGAAATATCACCTTCTTTAGCAAAGGCAGTTCTGAGAGGTAGAATTATTTCATTCTCCACTCACAATAAAAAGAAAGGACAAGAATGCCAAAATAAACTAGAACAATAACTAAAAGACTTGCAACAACAAGCCAACAAGCCCACTCACCCACTGAGCAAATCCGAAATGAGATCCAGACAATAAAATCCCAGCTTGATAACATCATCCATCAAAAGACACAATTCCTCATGCAACGAACAAGAGTGAAATATTTTGAATTCAATGACAAATCAGGTAAGTTTCTCGCGAATCAATTGACACGTGATACAGAAAAAACACTTATCACAGCCATCAAAGATCCACAGGGCATTATTACACACAACACGCAATACATCAATACAATATTCAAAGACTTTTATAATAAGCTATATCACTCAGATAATGAATCAACTATATCAAACATTAACTCATTCATAGATGACATCGACCTCCCAAAATTATTCATAGAACAGGCTGCCACATTAGATCAACCCCTAACTGTAGAAGAACATAGGAAAGCCCTCTTTTCTATGCCCAACAATAAATCACCTAGATTAGATGGCTACCCAGTGGAATTCTATAAACACTTCTGGCCACTCATATCGCCACTATTCATCAGAATGGTTACGGAGATTAAGTCAACCTCCACCATGCCTCCACACATGAATACAGCTCTCATTTCAGTTTCAGTTTCAACCCTCACCTCTAACTCTAGACCCAACAGCCTAATAATTGTGATTTAAAGATCATTAGTAAAACACTAACCAACAGAATTCAAAAAGTAATTTCATACATAATTCACCGAGTCCAAACAGGCTTCATAAAGGGCCGACACTAATCCAGCAATATGTGCCGTTTATTCAGTCTGATCAGCATATCTCAAAGGAACAACTTAAATACCATTATTGCTTCTTTAGATGTCGAAAAAGCATTTGACAGAGTAAATTGGACATATCTCTTCTCCACCCTCAACAAATTTGGCTTTGGAGAGTCACTCATTGAACGGATCAAAATTCTGTATAACTCACCATCTGCTTCTGTCATCACCAATGGTTACACTTCACAGCGTTTCACTCTACAACGTGGTACAAGACAAGGATGTCCACTCTCCCCATTACGATTCGGCATCTTTATTGAACCCCTCGCGGTGGCCATCCATCAAAACAAAAATATCATTGGTATACAAACAGGAAACTCTGTTCACAAAATTTGTTTATATGCAAACGACATATTGTTATATGTACGGAATCCAATATCTTCCCTACGCAAAGTCAAAATTTTCAGTCATCTCAGACTATTTAATTAACTGATCTAAAACCATGGTCCTACCACTCAGTGGGGAAGACTGGAATGCTGTAACACAGAAACTTCCCTTAACCATCTCAACAGGCAACATTAGATAACTGGCCATTGATATCTCCACCAATCTGTCAGATTTGTTTACCCTTAACTTTACTCCATTGCCCAAATCGATCGATCGATCGATCAACAACCTACCCAATTCACAAATTGGCAGGATAGCAGCAGTAAAAATTAACATACTACCAAAGATAAACAACAACGGTCAACTGGTTTAATACTACTTAGACTCTATAATCAATAAATGCTATTGGGAACACAAGAAACCAATAATTAAATTAGCAACATGACTGAAAAACAAAGACTGTGGAGGCCTAGCATCCCCAAACTTCAGATACTACCATTTGGCATCTTCAATTTATAATCAAATGGTTACAACCAGAGCAACAATTTGACCATGGATGGCCAACAATCAGAATGCCAGGAATTATCAATATCTGATCTCCCATTCCTTACTGAATCCTGAATTCCTTACCTAACCCTAACCCCCCAAAGAAACATAATTGCTTTAAAAACCCATTTATTGCAATGACTCTGTCAGCCTGGTGGAAATTCAACAAACTCTGTGATTACACTCCATCTCCAAACAAATTCACTCCAACTTGGCACAACCCAGATTTTCTGGTTAAAAACAAACCATTATTCAGGTCTTCTTATACACTCTTATTAAAACAGATGACACTTTGTCTTTACCAACCATGGAATGGGAAAGAGAACTTGCTGTTTCCACCAATATCAACTTTTGGAAGCTTATTTGCAACAACACGTTCTCTATGACCCGCAATTCCAAAATGCAACTCATCCCGTATAAGATTTTGCACAGAGTATGTCTCACCCAACGCAAAATGTTCTGGACAAAGACGCTTGCTCTCATTGTTCCCTCAATACCAGAGATGTCTACTTTCATGCCATCTGGCTCTGCCCACCGATCCAAACATTCTGGATGAATATTACCCAGAAGCTATCCTCCATTTTGGGTGACAGCATTCCAGTTTCCCCATCCATATGTCTCCTGTGTGACCTCTCTTCAGTTGACCCACCACCTAAACACCGGCAACCATTTTGATCGCTTTTACAATCGCCAAGAAAATAATATTACTCAATTGGAAAACCAGAGATAATCTCACCACATCCCAATGGCTACATCGATTTAATATAATTGAGTTGGCTGGTCTCCGGGTGTGGAGGGGGTGCTGTGCCCTTGGGGACTGCCTGCGGTTGACTTCTGTGTGTCGGTGTGGGCCGTGGTTGCGGGTTCGGGCTCAGGTCAGGGGCGGGGGGTACAGATTGCGGGGTCGGGTCTGGGCCCCATGGTCGGCGGGGAGCCGCTGGTTGTGCTTCGCCTATCCCAGTGCTGGAACTCAACTCAGTACATACACCACACAATAGGCCTAGAGTTTGTGGGACGGGTGGGGTGCGAGCTATGTGGGTAGGGATGTGGCGGGCAGCTGCGATCTTGCCTATCACGCTCCTGTTTCACGACTGTCCTGCAATTTTAATACCCATATTAGCTTAGAACACACAAATCTTACTTACAATCTTAACACACCCACAGATCAGGGTCTGCAGGACAGGAGGGGTGTGAGTGGTTCGGGTTCGACCTGCCTGGATGACTTACACCCACACACCCTGCAATTTTAACTACATACACCAACAGCACACATTGAGCACTGGGGTTTCTGGGGTGGCGGAGTGGTAGTGTTGCTGTGGGGGTGTGGTTGGCCAGGGGGTGGGCCCCCTGCCGGCTGTGGTCGGGTCCTGGTGCTGGCCCCTGGTGCCAGGCACTTTGACTCATTTCAAGTTCAGTCTTGTACGGAAGTCCGTATAATCTATATAATAGGTCCGTATAATATAGTATAAGTCCCCCTACGGACCTCCATATAATAATAATAAGAAAAAAATAAAAATAATAATAATAATAATAAAAGGCACTTAATAAAAATAAGAAAGTAAATATTAAACTCTCATATATATATATATCATATATATTCCATCAATGTATGACTGTGTGTCACTAGGTGAGCCGTGGTCATGCCAGCATTTAACTTTAAGACTGTTGGAGAATTTTGTTCCTATTGGAATCTCATTGGTACCTTAAAAAAAACACACTAATGATAACATTTGTATGTAATTAAGATAAAAAAGTCAGAAAAATCACATATGAATTTAATATGATATAAACTATACAAAATCACTCAAAATTTCTGATTTAATGTAAACCTTTGGCTCAAATCTGAAGGTTCTCTCGGGAATCATCTTCCCTGCAGATACAGTATGTCCTAAGAATTCTGTCTCATTGAAATCAACTGGGAAACACAACTAACACCAGTGTTAAACACACAAAATAACCCAGACAGAGGTCGTAGGACATCTCCACCTAAAATGGCCAAAAACCTTTCCCCACACTTAACTAGGGAAAAGTAAAAAGATCCAAAGGGTTTACCTACAGTCACGCTGAGGGGAAAAGATCCTATGTGATGCCACAATTCCACGATTCTAACTAGAAAACAACAAAATCACCATGGATTAGGGTATAGAATACATAATGCTATACACAAATAATAGGATTAAGAAATAGTTATCACTTAATAAACATAATGACTAACACATCCTATAAATATGAGTAAACATAATGAGACACAGACATTGTCTTCGTCATCATCATAAGGTCTAACAGTATGGAGACAAACTGTTCCTGCATATATTAGTAATCGTCTTGCGAAGGAGAGGTATTATACACACTAGACAGCAACATAACATCAAGCGCATTACCACTACAGGTATCAATATTTTTATCAGCATAGAAGTCCATGGCCATAGCACATCTTGTATATGCTCCCGATCGTTTTGCGCATACAGCTTGATGGGTCTTAGTCAGATTGTACATGTAGATTTACATATCTAACATAATGGGTGTGCAAATGCCAGCCAAATTCTCAGGCAGACTTGCATACACCGTGTGTCCACATAGTCAATAGAGGTAGAGGAATAGAGGAATTGTCACTTGTCCTACAGTGTCATCATCATAAGAAGAACCTGGGATCCAATGGGGGGGTGGGACAAAGAGGGTGGACTACCTCAATTCCCGAACTCAACCCTGGGGTTTATTCTGCCCAATGTCGGGGGTTAGACTTACTGAGTCTTTGTCTTGGAGGTTGGTGGCGTCAAAACCCTCACGGCTTCCAGTCCGTGTCCTTGAAAAGGCTTCTCTTTATTCATTGTAAGGTGTCTGCCTCTGGGTCTGGTGTGGGTGTGAGCTTGGTGGGGGAGCGGCTGCTGTTTAAGTCTCACAGTGGAACTATGTTCCAGGGTTGGGTGATCAGCAGGGCAATGGCGATGGTGATAAGGAAGATGATCATAGAGACGTGATCGATCTTGTCCTGTTGGCGGGGCGTCATTACTTCACTCTGTTGGTTGGGACCGTGGCTTATTATTAAAATTCACGTCCAATGATTCTCTGTCGTCTCTGTCTGCTCTGGAGGGTCGGGGACAGTGTGTGAATCGTGCAGGGTTGTCAAATTTTCCTTGGAACGCATTTCTCAAATGTTGTCTGAACATAATCCCACCTACACAATCCATTAATTATGTTAAAAATAAGAAAAATCAGGGCGCCCCGGTGGCTCACCGATAGAGCGCGTACCATTATGGCAAAATCCTTCCTGCAGTCGGCCCGGGTTCAAATACGCCCTGAGGCCCTTTGCTGCATGTCCTCCCCGCCTTTCTTGTCTCTACACTGTCCTATCTAATGAAAATGCCGTGAAAAAAACGTGATGAATTCTAACTGGACAATCTAATCTAAACTGGTTTATGTGATGTAATTCATCTGTGGCTTTTACAGAGGGGGTCAGACCTACTCGCATTGGTCTCCCTGTCAGCACTTCATGCGCGGACAGTCCAGTCATACCACCTCTCGTTCCCATCATTACTAGTGGTAGACATGAAACCTAGTTGAGTTTGTTTTTGTTTATTGTTCCATTTGCTCTTTCCACAGCACCACTGCGAGTTCCTTCAGCGCTTAATTAGTAGAGTGAATACAATTTTGCAAGCTTGCCATAACTGGGATTCCATTTAGAAAACGTGTCAATTATCACTAACAATACGTTTTACCACGCCAGGGCATCAGCTCGATGAAGTCCATCATGAGGTGCTCGAAGAGAGCACTCAGAGCAGGGTGGGAAGAGCTGGTGGTAGTAAAACCTCTCCCTGCCTTGTTCTGAGCAGGAATAACACATTATATACAACATTTTTCAGCAAATACTGTAAAGCCTGGGATTTCGTAGTCTTTACTTTCTCTAATTCTCTAACCATCCCTCCTTTTTGACATATTGTCTTTACCATGAGTCAAACAAGCAAAAACAATGAAACAGCTGGCGGGGGAGATATGGTTTCCTCTGCGAACTATATCAAATGTGTTATTGTGACAATAACCTTTGGCTTTCCACAACGACAGTTCAGTGCGGGATACCTGTGTTTGGAGGGAAGCAAGGTTACTGAGGAAATCTACTGTATGTCCTCCTCATCTGTGGAGGAGACAACCATTGTTAGAACATGGGCAATGTCAAATACATTCATAATTCTTTCAATCTATCAACTAGCTTTTCAGCTCTCTCTTGCCCTGTTATAATTCTTGCAATCCATTTTAACCTGTTTTAAACTCCCTGTTAACTTAACTTCCTGTCTCTCCTTCCAATTCATCTCCTACCTCTCCTCTGTCTCTCACTCTCTCCACACACAAGCAGCGTCTCTCCCAATCGGTGGCGCAGCCCCACACACACACACAATCCACTTTCCTCTTAGGGAGCCGCAATAAAATATATAT
>OMKR01103543.1:0-13524 GCA_900302355.1 Cyttopsis rosea | reverse complement strand
TTCTTGTCTTTCTTTCTTTCTTTCTTTCTTTCTTTCTTTCTTTCTTTCTTTCTTTCTTTCTTTCTTTCTTTCTTTCTTTCTTTCTTTCTTTCTTTCTTTCTTTCTTTCTTTCTTTCTTTCTTTCTTCCTTTCTTCCTTTCTTTCTTTCTCCCTGTTGTAGTGAATAGTTAATGCTGAAATCGGGGGGTGTGCGCGTAAACCTGGCAACCCCGAAGTGAAGCGCTCCGCTTCCGGGTTCACTGGCCTCACGAGCTGAGAACGCCGGCCAGCGCGAGGAAGACCGAAACAACGGTAAATATCAACCAAATCAACGGTAAATATCAACCAAATCAACGGTAAATATCAACCGAAACAACGGCAAATATCAACCAAATCAACGGTAAATATCAACCAAAACAACGGCAAATATCAACCAAATCAACGGTAAATATCAACCGAAACAACGGTAAATATCAACCAAATCAACGGTAAATATCAACCGAAACAACGGTAAATATGAACAGAAACAACGGTAAATACCAACCGTTTGACATTACCAGTTAAATATAAAACGCAGTGCCGCGTGTTGAGATTTGAGTTTGAAACCTTTCGTTCCTTCCACCTGCTCCATAGCGGGACCGACGCGTTCAGGGCTCTGCAGTGAGTTCTCCAATATTATATTATAGTATTGTATTGTAGACTTACAGTATTGTATTATTATATTATACTATTGTGTTATTACATTATACTGTTCTGTTGTAGTATTGGATGATATATTATAGTATTGTATTATTGTATTATTATATTATAATATTGTATTGTATGTGTCAGTGTCTGAAGTAAAATGCAATTTTTGAGTTTCACAATATTTGTGACATTGTTTGTGTCATGGCAACTGTCCAGCCTGCAGAAGTGGACTTATTGTATGTGTCTCAGGTGTAAGGATGAACTCACTGGATGTTCTTCTCTTAACTATGATAAGTCCACTTGATCTTCATTAATTCACTTTCGACACTGACACATACAATACATAATATAATAATACAATACAATCATATAATAATGCAATACTATAATATAATAATATCAATAACAATGTTCTGGGGAACAAAAATAGTTTGTGTATTTTATTAATGAATTGATTTAATGACTAATTCATGTTCATGTTGTATCATGTTCAATTTATCACATTTATAACAAACCCAATTTCATGAAAATCGCTTCAGAATTGTGCGAGTTACAGTCGATTTTGTAGAGAAGACTGCATCTCTCAATACACATTGTATTGTTTACGAGCAGCTCTTGCCCTCCCCAGTATGGCAGAGGTGCAGATGCATGTCAAATCGCCGAACGCGGCATCTTGTGTTCTATATCTATGGGCTGGCCAGACCCAGAAGTACTTCTTCATCAAAATAGACAATAACAACAAGGTAATAACAGATATGAATAAAAATAGATATATACTTTATTCATCCCCGTGGGAGAAACGGGTCCTCTGCATTTGACCCAACCAACCAATATCTTGTGTATCTTAGGAGTGGCAGTGGGCTGCCATGTTGCGTCGCCCGGGGACCAACTTGACACTTGATGCCTTGCTCAGGGACAATGGCAGGAGTTTAGCAGGAGTCATTTGTTCTGGAGAAACCTCTGAACGTAGTCCCAGTGTGGCCATAGTTTGACCTGACGTCACAGTGTTGTCCATCTGTTGCATCAATGTTGCATTTTAAAAATGAATAAATATAAGTACAGCCTTTTGTACGGCTCATTTATTTTATGAATTTATTTTGGAAATTTTAACAGATTTTTAATGGAGATGTCAGTGTTCATACAAAGTATTGAGACTTTTAAATGCTCTGTTTTTAAATGTTGTTGACGTTAAGTGAAAGTAAATGATAGTATGACAAGTGAATGAACATTAATTCAAGTGATTAAAGTCCAAGACCGACGCTTACAGAGTTGGAGTCTGAGACTGTTGGGTGGGTAGAGTCCAACTGGAGGTCACAGTTTTGGGTCACTTTTAGCTGCAGTCTGACCATGGCCTCTGTCCAAGAAATCATTTATGATAGTCAGGTTTATGAATGGTTCCACTGTCTCGCTGGAGGTTCAAGTCCAGTCCATTTTAGCTTTTTAGTTTTTAGTTTTTTTTTCCAAATATTTGGAATAATGTCGCCAACTTGAGCACTAGACAAAATGTCAGTCTTGATGTTCTTGCTTGTATTTTGTCTGTTGTGAGTGTTGCTGTGAATCCGGCACATTTTGTGATGGAGCTTATTGCTCCTTGTTATACTGCTATTACCTTGTTTCCTCCTCTCTGTTTCTCTGCTCCATTACTTTTGCCTGGCCTGCTTTCTCTTTCTTCCTGCAGCAGCACCCTGGAACAGACTTTACCAGGACCCTGTTGTTTTGAGTCGGACAGGAGGGACCAGAATAGTCTGATGGATCAAGAGCCTCCTGATGATGATGATGATGATGATTGAATCCTGAAATGACAACCCATTCCATTTATTTTCAATAACTTGTTCTTTTTGTGTCTTAACTTTTGCAGCTTTGCTTTGGTATTGGATCATAGTGCCCGTACTCCAGCCCCTGGGCCCCTTTCAAACCCCCTGATTGGAGCGCTCCCAGGGAGCTCTCTCCTGATTGGCCAGCAGGCCACTTCACTTCAGTTGGCTCAGATAAAAACCCAGCTAGCACTGACCCAAATAAGCAACGCTATTGCAGTTGGAAACCAAGCCATTGCATCAACGCCCATCTCCAGCACCCCTTCCCCATACATACCCACAGCACCTCACTCACAGACGGCGGCAGCCATCAATCTCCTTTATCTTTTGAAGGTTGCAAGCACCATGTCCAACCCGCTGTATAACCCCTATGTCTCAGGCTCCCCTCAGGCAGGGACTGACCCGAGGGGGGTTCCTTCTCGCCTGGGCCCTGGGCCTAACCTTGCAACTGGTGCCACCTCTGGCATATCTACAAACCCTGGTCAGATGTTCTCTCAGTTGCCCAGGTCGATGAGCTATATGCCTAGGTCCATGCTCCCATGTGATATGGAGAGTGACCTCGACGCCCAAATCAGCAGAGCTAGAGAGGAGGCGAGGCTCCTTTCGATGCAGCAGGCCGCAGACCAGAACAATTATCTAAGAAATACTTCCCGCGATGAGGTGCCATCTAGGGGTATGGGGATGGCTGGTTACTCCCTGTCATCATCCTCTGCTTCCCACGGACACTTTTCTGGACATTCAAACCTGATGCAGAGCGCCAGCAGCAGCTCCTCAGACTGGCTGTCAAGTTACCAGAGACAGACTGCTGTTTCCTCTCATTTCAATTTGTCATCATCCTCTTCCTCAGCTCCAAACATTCCCCTATCCCACTCCTCCCAATCCTTGCAGCAGTACCCAGCCTCTAGATATGCGGATGATGGTAGCGGTGAGCCCTCCAGTGTAGCAGGGCCGTATGAACCGTTCTTCCAGCCTCCCTCATCATCCTCCTCCTTGACTGGTGCTGAACCCAGCCAGCCAAAATACACTTCTGAATCGGCGATGGACATCCTCAAGCGCTTTGGCCTCAAAGAGGAAGACTTGGAGCACCTGTGCGCCTACTCTGAAGACGCGATATCCCCCGCCAACTTGCCCTTCCTGCTACGTGATATCCGCATGCGGAAGGCGAAGATGGCTGCTGCTCAGCCAGGCTTTACCCCTCAGTCTCAAGCTGAAGGCCGCAAGAGTGGAGCGAAGTACCCAGGCAGTTCTGGGGTGGAGGTGAGACGAAAGGAGGAAACGCCTCCCCCCATCCGCCAACAGAGTCGGGTGATTGACTATGGACACACTAGCAAATACACTGGAGGGATCGGGGATGAGTTTGGCAGAGGGAGCAGCAGTAGTGTTATAGCTGGTGATGATTGGAGTGGGATTGTACTCAAGGACCATTTTTCCACCAGTGCCGGCCACAGCCGAGAAGTGCCGCCGAGTGATGCAACGTTGGGCAAGTACGAGACTGAGGTTAACTCTCGCGTCCAGACGAGTTCCACAATTGCTGCCAGTGCTTCCTACAGCTCTGTAAACACCACTCTGCCTACCCAAGGCCAGGAGCTTGCCAGACAATCCCAGAGACCAGACCAGACTGTCAAGATGATCCAGAGCAACATTCCAAAGACAGAAGCCAAGGAAGCACAGTCGTCCACAGCGTCAGTTCAAGCCAATGCATCCAATCACATTCTAAAGACAAACAGGCAACCCAGAACGTCTCTGCTGCCGACCCCAATGGCCAAGAACACCAAGGAGCCAGCGGTTCCTCTGCTGCCGAAACTGATGACCCTCCCCGAGGCATCTCCAGTAAAGAAGCCGTCGCCGGCTATGATCAGCGACTATGCAGCCTCCACGCCCAGGGCCTTTCCACATACCTGTTGTCTATGTATCAAAGAATGTGCTCACATGAAGGTGAGTAGAAGGTCACCCCCCCAGGAAATCCAACAAGTGTCTCTGTTTATGTATAATAAAAAACTAAATGTATGTGGCAGAGAAAAAAAAACGTAAATGTAATTTCTGGGCTGGCGTGGTGGGGTTGGGTAAATAAGTGATGAGTTCTTCCTTTCAATCTGCAATGATGTATGTATGGGGAAGTTGCAGCATGTTCATTTTTTTTATTAATTATTATATTGTGGGTATTTGTTGACCAAGGCTCTATGCTGCCACGTGTTGTGATTTAGTTATTGTGCAGAAATGTGCGCCATCCTATTTCAAAGATGATGCATGCATACATGCATACATACACTCGGATGCAGCTTCAGAAAGTAAAAGTATTCCCTCAGTATTTTGAGTCTACCACCTGGGTTTGCCAATTGGTACAACACGACTGGGTGGAGTTAAAATATTGCAGGACTTTTATTTTCTGGATCAATTGTGACCAAAAAATCACTTCAGAGAACTCCTCTCACATTCCGTCTACCTTCACGCTCTGTTTTGCGGTGGAAAAACGACACAGTACTGAGTTGGATTGCAACGCATACCTTACCGTACCGTCCTACTTGTGCATTGGAAAAGCGCCATTAGAGAACATGTTTGCTAATATAATGGCACACATTTTAAAAATATGAACCCTCACTGAGAAGTCTTGAATTTTTTTCTCGCATAACGCTGTAAATTAATTTACAAAATTGATGTCATTTAAAATATATCGTAGTTGCAATAGGTGTGTAGAGAGTTTAATGTTACAGATTAGATTATTGTACTAAAATACACTTTAGTTTAGTTTAAAAATATATACTTTTCTGTTTGGTTCTTTTGTTTTGTTGCTTAAAACTTGTGGGCAGACAGTAGATGTATTTATTAATATGTATTCAATATGCTTGATTCTTATTTATAATGTGTCATTTCTAGAGACAGCCTTGATTCCCTCCCTCCATAGTCCCCAGGTCTTCACCTGCTGTCCTAGCAGGGAGAGAATCCTCCACACACTTGCACACGGCATCACTCGTGAGGACCATTTCCTCGGATGGACTCGGTGCCCATGAACAACATGGACTCACTCACAAACACAGGACAGGGTTTTCTGACTTCGGCGACTTCTCTCCACATGCTCTGTGCTAATGCAGGACCAGAGGTTCTGGGGACCTCCAGGTTCACAAAGTAAAAGTCCTTCCCAGTATTTTGAGTCCATCGGAATTGGCTAATTGGCATAACTGAGTAAAACCGGCCCACTTGGGCGCTGGTGGCTCACCTGGAAGAGCGTGTACCATTTTCAAGGCTAAATTTCTTGCTGCAGCGGCCCGGGTTTGATTCCGGCACGAGGCCATTTGCTGCATTTCATCCTCTCCTCTCTCTCTCTTCCCTGCCTTTCCTGTCTATCTACACTGTCACTGTCCAATAAAGCATGAAAAATGGCAAAAATAAAATAAAAATACTGCTGACTTGGTGCATGGGTGGAGCTAAAACATGGCAGGACTTTTACTTTCTGAATCTGATTTGCCACTTCAATGCAAACTTCACCCATAAAATCTATAAATTTGAAGGTGTACGGCTATGTCCCTCTAGACTCCTAACCTTTTGTCTTTTGGAGTTATCACAGATACTGCAACTATCTACCCTTCTTAGTCTACCGTTTTGGTGCCGCAAACAGGTTTTTTCCCCCCAAGATGGAGGACTTCTTTCGCAATGGAAGTTGGATGGATTACATTTTTATTTTATTTTTTTTATTTTTATTTTGGATGTGGACATTTAACAAAACCTTCTGGAACATCTGGGAGAAGAAATCTGAAACGGCCTCCTTCCAATTTGAAAACTGGGAAGACTTGGGAAGAAGAGTCAGGACATTGGTGTTGTATTGATCAAATGATGTTAGCAGTGGTAGGGGGTGACTGGTTACCATGGAGATTATCAAAATTATTTCTTTGTGTGTCTGTTTTTACTTGTAGGACTGGATTGCGCACCAGAACTCCAGTGAACATCTGGCAAACTGCAAACTCTTCCGGAAATGGTGAGTAGATTACTCATTCGTAGTCACGCACATACACAACTTCAGGTCGAATTCCGTGCAAAATGTATTGGGCACAAATGCTGGTTGAGAGGCAGACGCAATGGGATAAATGGAAATCTAAAGTGGAGACTACAGAGGTAAAACACTAGGGGTTGGTGTAGACGATGTCTGGCAATCTATAAAGGTGTTTTGGCGGAAACCAGAGATTTGTAGCGGGCCGGTTTAAGTTTTAAGGCCGCCCCGTTTCCAGAGTGGTAACTGAGAAAAACTTGAGTGGCAGGATGGAGTTTGCAGATGAAAATTTTAATTAGTGTATTTCTGCAGTGGCCAGTCTAACGGTGTTGACAATTGGACACCTTTACAGAAACTTTGTCTCAGAACATTGGACAGATGTTGTAGCTCGTCTTCCCACCGGCTATGGGAAAAGTTTAATTTATCACTGTTCGCTATCAGCCAAGGACCGATTTGGGATCCCAGCGCTCCTTTTCTAAAAGGGTTTTAAGTACCTGGCGATCGATGGTCAGCCATGTCACATTTCAATCAGCAAGTTATTGTTATGCTTGGTCAGGTTGTTTCCAGTCGGGACTCATTCCATGTAACGCTTGTTTACAGAGCCCTGCCCCCAGCAACACGATTGGTCGAAACATATAGGAAGCGAAAGAAAGTGAAACGCCCCGTTTGCACACATTTTTAGCAACACTCATTAGAGTTGTTCAGTTGCAAAAGGGACAAGATGGTGGAATAAGAAACTGCCTTGTTTTTGGTTTCCTCGCCAGCAAGTTGCAGGAATAATGATGTAGTACTCAGGATTCTGCTGTACATGATACTATTATGATTCTGTGATAAGCCTTTTAACTCCTCTACTCCTCCTCTACTCCTCTCCTCCGGAGAACAAATTTGGCTGTAAAAGCCCAAATTTGGTGCCCCTTGGGTACTGATCTTAATTATTGCATATTTTAATGAATTTGCCTACCGGATTGTAAACTGAATTATGGTGAATGAGAATTTGGCTTCTTGTGCATTTTAGCCCACACAGTCTGTAAATAGCTATTAATATTTAAAACCACGCCTATTCCTGACTGACCTTTTGTAGTTAATGGGGAACATGTTTTTAATCTCATGTCTTATCTAGCCCATATTGGATTTAAATAAAATTATTTATAAAATAAACCTATGACAAAAATAACATGTGAATCACACAATATCCATCATGATCCAGATCTCGTTCCAGGAGACGAGACCAGAGGAGAGGCGCGATTTGGGACTCACGCATGCGCAGTTCAGATCTGCCACTTCACAGATGCTAGCTATTTACCAGTTAGCATTAGCAGTTAGCCGTCGCTGAGTGTGAATGCCCAGCGCGTCTAAATAAAATGATTTTTCTTATTTATCGCTTTTCAAGGCAGTCTTTTGCAATGTGTTTATCGCGCATGTTCTTATCGTGATGGCGATGAAAATACGATTTATTGGTCAGCACTTTTTGGTCTGTGAACTCCAGATTGAGGGGCTATTCACAGACAGGTCCTGTGTGTGTGTGTGTGTGTATGTGTGTGTGTGTGTGAGTGAGAGAGCAAGAGCGAATCAATGTGCTCATGACGTATTTCATCTTCAATGAAATACGATTTTACCCATTTTAAAGAGTAAAAAGAAATAGAACATCAATATGTGGCGATCAATGTTGATATTGTGGCGGGCCGCCACAAATCAATCAATGTATGGGAAACAATGGATAAGTCCTTTCTCCTAATCTGACACCAACAATGCTCTAACTTGTTTGTCGTTGTCCTATATTTCTCTCTTCTAGTTCTCACTTCAGCCCCCCAGGCAGAGATGTCCAGCCGTCACCCTCCTCTTCCTCCCAGAGTTCCAACCATCGGGCACTGTCGGCCCACCGTGGAAGCCCCTCCTCCTCCCGCTCTTGGTCGCGTTCACGGTCGCGTTCGCCCAGCCGTCTCTACCACGGCAAAGAGTCTTTGCCATCTCGGTGGAGGTCCCGGTCCCGGTCCCGGTCCCCACAGAAGGCCCGGTCCCCGCAGAGGTCATGGTCCCCACGTAGGTCTCGGTCCCCACGAGGCACCCGACAAAATCGCAGGTGTGTTGGAAACTCTCAATGGTTTGGTTGTGAACTACACCCAGTCAATAATTCACTACATTCCCCTTAAACTAAAACACCAACACCTCCTTAATTTAGCCACTTGACTTAATTCAAGTTGGTTAAATCACTCACCAAAGTCCTGACACTTAACTCACCAAAATGCACCTAATTTGACAAAATCACATTGTGCACTTTTCAGTTATTTTGGCTTGTTTTTTAGCTAGCATGTAGATAGTAATTTCACCCCCTAATCATACGTTGAGTCGAGTGCTGATCTAACAACAGCTTGAAATGTTGAACTTCCAGACACCACAGAATAGATGTATTGCAGCATGGAACTCCTTAGAAATACATTAAATACAAAAAATAAATAAAAATCATATTCTCCCACCACAGGCGGTCCCGACCCAGAAGTCAGGAAAGATGGCGGAGCAAGGGAATTTCCTCGGGCCAAAGTGTAGTGATGCTGGCCAGGAAACTGATAGAAATATCAGGTGAGAGAGAAAGAGTTTCGCTTTGGGCATCTGTCCATTACTTTTTTTTTTATTTTGTGCCGTCAGCATGCTTGGCATACAACAGAGTATTTGTATGCTGTTGCATCTAGGACAAAGGTGATCTGCAAGTGGAGTTCAAATTCTCAACCTGCAATGCCGCTCTTTATTCATTCTTTAATCAACAAATTCTGCTGCAGTAACTCTGTCCTGGGGATGACCTGTGGGATGACAAGAGCACAGCTGTTTTGTTATACAAGACCGCCACCAATCCCCCTCTTTGGAGCACGATCTGAGCATGTTTTGATCTATAAACAACAAATTATTACTTCTCCAGGAGGGGGAGAATCACCACGGGTGAGAAATAAACATAGAAAGAAACAAACAAACAACAACATGTACATGGAAAGACATATACATAGAAACATCAGACGACAACATATATTGACAAAATATAATTAAGTCGATGGAAATTGGAACAGCAGTTCGGCACGTGGCTTCTTCCTGTGTTATCTAAGGCAGTAAAGTACACAAACGGACAAGAATGTAATCAGGATAGTGTTCGGGGGTGTATTCGGTGCAGGTGCTGGCGGTGTGTATGCGCCTGCGATTAGTCCACTTGTGTGTGTGTGTCCACCGGTGAGTGCAAAGGACTTGTCCCAGTTAGTTCTGATGTATGAGGTCAGAACTATATCGTAGCGCCTCTAAGCAGCAGAAAAGGCCTTGCGGGTACCCATTAGTCCCGCAGCCGTGTAGACACTCAGCGACCGCAAGAAAGCCCCAAGCACCAGGCCCCGCAGCCACAGAAGACCCCCCCCAACCCCCAGAGGAGCCGAGAGCCTGCGGAACAACACCCATGTATGACCCAGAGGAGCACGAACCAGTCCCAGAGAGCACGAGGTCCCCACAGCCGCACAGCACCCCCCCACGGAGCCCTGAGGTGACCCAAGAGGCCTCCACATGCCCCGAGATACCACGACACTGTCCCGACTTAGGAACACTCAACTATTGATGGATGGAGCTTGATACTGAAAGTGAAAGTAGCCTATATTTGAAGATGGTTTGCCAAATTATAATATCTGAAGTTTGGGGCTACTAGGCCTCCACAGTCTTTGTTTTTCTGTTGCTAATTTAAGTCTCGGTTTTTTGTGTTTACAATATAATTTTTGTACAATAGAGTCTAGAGTATTAAACCAGTTTACTGTTGGTTGGACTGGGGTCATTGAAAATATGTAGTTTATTTTCGGTAGTATTGTCATTTTTACTGCGGCTATCCTGCCAATTAGTGAGATGGGTAGGTTGTTCCATCCAGTGAGGTCTTCGATGGATTTGAGCAATGGAGTGAAGTTAAGGGTGAACAAATCTGACAAATTGGTGGAGATGTCAATACCCAGGTATTTAATGTTGCCTGTTGAGATGGTTAAGGGAAGTTTCTGGGTTACAGCATTCCAGTCTTGGAATCCAGTCCGCACTGAGTGGTACGACTGACCAGTTTATTGAATAGTCTTGACATGGCTGAAAATGTATATATAAGATTGAACACTTAAGTAGGGGTAGGGAAGATATTGGATTCCGTAAATATAACAAAATGTCATCTGCATATAAACTAATTTTGTGAACAGTTTCCTGTTTGTATACCAATGATATTATTGTTTTGACGGATGGCTGCCGCGAGGCGTTCAATAAAGATGGCGAATAGTAAAGGGGAGAGTGGACATCCTTGTCTTGGACCATGTTGTAGAGTGAATCGTTGTGAAGTGTAACCATTGGTGATGACAGTAGCAAATATACAGAATTTTGATCCATTGAATAAGTGACTCCAAAGCCAAATTTGTTGAGGGTGGAGAAGAGAAATGTCCAATTAACTCTGTCAAATGCTTTTTCTACATCTAAAGAAGCAATAATGGTATTTAAGTTGTTCCTTTGAGATATGCTGATCAGACTGAATAAACGGCGCATATTGCTGGATCAGTGTCGACCCTTGATGAAGCCTGTTTGTTCTGGGTGAATTATGTTTGAAATTACTTTTTCAATTCAATGACCGACCAGCTGTATTTTGTCCTGCCGTGGCAACCGTCATTATAAGAGATCATTGGTCTAGGGCTGACCGTGAAATGGGAATATTCGGTGAGATTCTTTGAGTCGAGCATTCATTGGTCATTATTCAGAAATCACTGACCGCTGATTACCGCTGTTGTCTTTTCAGATTAGAGTAGTGGTCAGCCAATTAATCGGGCCGATATCTGGCATTTTGAGATAATCGGCCTTGACCGATTGCTGCCCTTACGAGGCCGATTGTGGGACCGTGGGTGGGGGAGAGAGAGAGAGACTCACTCACGGGTCCGGCTCGCCCGCTCACGCTTTGTTTGCGAGGCGGCGTGGTCCCATGCCGGGATTAAAATGACGGTTTTGTGTGGATTATATACTAGAAAATGTGTCCTCGCGCACGGCGGGCTATTAAACGATTGTAGCAGGAAGTAAGTAAGCCGTCTACAGCACCGCATAGTGCACGGCGTCTCGCGAACAGCCGAATGAGCCGGAGTCCCGGAATATATAATCCAGTCACACACCATTAATTCATTTTAAACAGTTTATTATAAATATAGCATTTTCATTTCGTTATTTCGTTTCATCAACCTCTCTGGTTTCATTTGTAAACAGCTTATCTTACCGTGGCCGGCACTTCCGGGTTGGGGAAGCTGTCCTCTTAGGTGACTGTAGTAAATACTAGCCATGTCTAGAGTTTATTGCGCTGTTGCGCAGTAAAATAACATATTGTCATTTAAATATAAACTTTTTAATAGATTTTTCAAATTTGTTAACTTTGAATTTATGGTTTAATAGGCTAATTAAGAAGAATACTCTATTCAATATTAGAATAGAATAAAATAAAATGCCCATCCCAAGTTTTAATCCAAGTAAAATAAATACACAAAAAATGTCTGCAGAGTACAGTTGAGTGCAGATCTACAAGCAAACAGAGACAATGCACTTTTCATTTCATTTCAATATTTTTCTGTGTTCAAGTGTTCAATAAATGTTCATTTAAGTTCAGCAATTTTGTGTCTAAATTGTTATTATTAAATTGTATTTTATCAGATGCAAAAAAAATGTAACCTTTTTTTATTTATATTAATAATAATAATAATAATAATAATGATAATAATAATGACGACGATGATGATGATATAAATTCTCGCTCACTTTCACTCCCTGCCCTTCTCTTCCTCTCCTCCTCTAGGAGTCCAGTGCATATCAGAAAGCACCAGTCTGGAGGATGTCGTCCAGTCCCTGGCACCGGCGCTGCTGGCCGAGCTGACCAAGCTGAAGTCTTCGTCAGCCTCCAGCTCCTCCTCTTCCTCAGGAGTGAAGAAAACGGTTAAAGTAACAGAGAAAGAACCTTCGTCTTCAAGCTCCTCTTCCTCAGCAACGAAAGAGCCTTCATCTTCAAGCTCCTCTTCCTCAGCAAAGAAAGAGCCTTTGTCTTCAAGTTCCTCTTCCTTTGCTCAAGCGACAAAGAAGGAGCTTCCGTCTTCTTCATTCAAGAATACTGTACCGGCTAAACCAGCAGCACAAGAAAAGCCTGAGGTATGTGTATGTGGGCGAGGCATGTGGCAGGTCATGTAGGATTTTCTTCGGCCTTAATGCGTCAGACGAGCTCGCTTAACCATCTGAATTTGCAAAAAGAGAAATATGTCTGACGTCCAGGAAATGTTGGCGACTTTGACCCTTTTCCAGTAACGCGGGGCAGCCCCTTTGAGCGAGCCGACGCCTGTCCGCTGGTTTTCCATTGATATTCGCAGCAGGGGTTGTCACGGGTGTACCCATGATACTCTGGCCCTGCTCACTACCGGGGCCGTCGTTGTTTTCCAGAGAAATACTTGCTTCCTAGGTGCGCACGGCTCAAGTTCCAACCTGCCGGGATTACGCAATAGCGGGCAGGTCTGGACAGTCCCAGGAGGTCTGGAGAGTCCCAGCTCTGGAAACTCCCAGTGCCGGGTCTGTACAGCCCCTGGTCTGGACTGTCCCAGGTCTGGACATTTGAGTGTCCAGTCTGGACACATTCAACAGAGGTCATGGATTTCTTTCTAATCCACCAAATAATTATTGGTTACGACGGAGCCCCAGAGGTGACATGAACACATATATATTTTTTTAATTGCACGGATGTATTATGTCGCTTATGTGATGTCTCCCAGGGACCCTTAATTGCTCATATTGTAGATCTATCACTTCCTCCAGGTCTGAAATTATTCAGACCTGGAGGAAGTGATAGATCTACTTCCTAGATGTCTCTTAAAATGAAACGATGTAAGGCTTCCAAGTATCTCTAGATGATTCCTACCCAAATTAAAATGAAAACGAATGAGATGATATGTCCCTCTGCCCCAAGCCGGCCTTCCTCCCGGCCCATGACCCGGTGTTTCTCGATGGGATTCCGCAAACGGCCACCTACGCCGACGTGCTTTTCGCCGTGGGAAAGTTTGG